>SZWC01005453.1:34270-56230 GCA_023375785.1 Penium margaritaceum | reverse complement strand
GGGGGGGGGGGGGGGGGGGTGTGGGGGGGGGGGGGGGGGGGGGGGGGGGGGGGGAGGGGCTACCGCAGCACCCGGAATCTCACAGAAATTGAACCCAGTCCTTAATCACATTCATTAGGACAAAGAGGGATACAGGTGGGGGTATTTTCACAAGGTGAAGTTAAGCATAAGGGCAGATCCAAGATTTTTTTTCATCGATCATGATGTTGCAAAAGGCCTAAACGAGGAAAGAAGAGAGATGGAAAAAACTTCATGTGGTTACTATCTTTCCTTAAAAGATGAGGATCGGACAGAAAAGTTATTATCAAAACATATTCCTGAACAATGAAAGAGAATATTCTAAGTATCATAGGTAGCACATCTGCCGAAATTTGACCTTCCTGTTCCCATGAGATGAGGTGGAAAACAAAGGAACGGGTAACAAACCACACACATTTGTAGGCGAGGGACTCAGCAGGGCCTTTCAGTAGATCAATTAGGCCGGAAGATAACTCTGGGAAGGACTTGTGGTCCAACATGACCAAGCAAAGAATGATTCCATGAAGCATATTGTGAAGGAGAAACCAATGCTCATTTTTCGAGTCCGTGTGACGAAAAGGGCGGATGACGTTCCAATGAGGGTTTCTGAACGGTGTATGGTGAGCCACCATAATGGTATGGAAAGGAATTCTAGTCGAAAGATCTTTTGTACTAAGGCTGGGGAGCTCATGGGAGAGTTTTCGACAAAGTATAGGCTAGTGGAAGGATTTCTCAGTGCATTTCTCCTTCTAATTAGTTTCGTAAGATGGTCACACATGTTCTTGGAGCTCCGTTGCTCCAAATACACCCTTGAAGCAATGTCGAGTGCTTAGGAAAGGCTCATCGCACAAGCATGAGGTGTTTTTAGCTACTTTGAACAATTTTTTATAGCTTTCTTCATGTGTGCACCACTGCATATTGGGGATGTCTACTACCATGGAAGCTCTTTTCTATTCACGACTCCTCAACGGTTTTCTTTCGTCCAATAGTTCCCTCCTTTTCCCTCCTCTTGTTCGTCTTCCTTTGCTTTCTAGTTCGTGCAAATCAACGGGCAGTGGAGGTACCAAAAGCACAAGCTAAGCACCTTCTCAAGCACTCAGTCTTGTTGCGGTCAAACTAACCTTTGCACATTGTATCCAATGGTGGTGAGTCCAATTGTCGTTACCACCATGCTGCTTGTTGAGCTCACTATGTGCCGTTGTGTTGAGAGTTATGAAGCTATTCACTTTGAACTTCTCTCGCTCTTGGCTCGTTTGGAGAGCTTGAGGAGTTATATGCCCAACACATATGCATGCAGTTCTTACTACACACAGATGTTGCTTTTGTAGGCCATGAAGATATTCTACACCAATCTTTTGCCAACATTCCGTGTTTCCATGCGCGGCAACGCTTCCCCCGATTGCCTTATGAAGGAAAGTATACGGTGAACCTACTTCCCAAAAAAAATCATCCTCCATGTTTTGATATGCCTAGCTGTGCGTAGCCGCTTGAAGGAAGCCAGCAGGGTGCAACAGATGTGGTGGTAGTGTTACTGCCACCGGGACTGGTGCTGATTGAGCCAAAAATGATCGCGGCACTACTCCTTAGTGCACACGTTGATAATGTGCCATAGGCGAAAGCATTGGGACATTTGTGGCTGTTGAGCCACAAAGAGTACTAGCAAGCCTCCTTGAGGTGGTGGAGAATGATGCACCTGTGGAGGTATGGCTGGTTGTACAATGGGAGGAGGGCTGGATTTTCACAAATGATCGGACAATGCATGCAATCCTTCTTGCCACTTCTTTTGTTGTTGTCGATGTTGAAGCTGTTGCCGTTGAAGTTGCTGATGGTGCAAAAACCATGCCATTTGTTGTCAAAATTGTGTGTTTAGAGTAGCATGAGCCACATGTAACTGCTACAAATTCTGTGTTTTTCAAGCTTGAGTGGTGTGGGTGAGCTGCTCTTGTAGACGTAGGAATTCTTATGCTCCAGTTTGTTGCCTCAGCTTCTCCCGTGCATGTTCCATAGCTTGTATGTGGTTTCATGTTGTGCCATATGCTATGCCTCCTGAGCCAAGTGTCATGCCTTTGCTGCCTGGAATAATGCATGGTCCGGAACATGTTGCTCTTACTCCTAGCCCATGAATAGGCAATGCAAGACCAGTTTACCATCTAGTCTAGGAGACCTGACTCAATGATCTTTTCCTCCATGTTGCTCATGGCTTCCGTATAAGTAGAATGCTTCTCACGTGCGCCTGTGAAGTGGCATCACCTATGCCTCTATCGGAGCGCTTATACAAGGCTGGTGGAGAACATCTCCACCACCAAAGTAGTCCACAACATTGCTTCTATTGCACTATGTTGTGAGCACAACCTACTGCTCCAATAACGTGTTGCGATTGGAGGAGTACGCGGTGAAAGAGTCACTACATGCTCCAATGTAGCAAGAGGGTCCCCTACTACAGTAGGATCCTTTGTGACCAATGAGCATGCCTTTTACATTTGGTTGAAAAAGGAGCAGTGGCATTGAAACTTGTTCAAATCAGAAGTGTATTTCAACAAACAATTGCTGTACAAACACCTGAGCATTATGCTCTGACACAACTCTTAGCCTAAGATTAGGGAGCAACCCTTTGTAAAGTCGTCAAAGTAGACAAAGTAAGGGCCTTGGCATAGCCACCGTCTCAATGGTGATTGGCCTTAAGGATGTTAAGGCATCCTCCTCCCATGCTAGCAGGCCTTACCAGGCTAACGGAGACCTTGGAGGGTTGAACCTCCTCCTAGGTTGGCAGATCTTGCTAGGCTTACATGGGTCTTGGATGGATCTCAGGCATGGTCCTCCACCCAGGTTGGCACACAAGTGCTAGGCTTACGGGGGTCTTTAAGGGATCTGCGGTAGTATCTTGGTCAAAATAAATCCGGTGCTAAGGCATGGAGCCTTGCATGTGGTCTAAAGATAGAGATGTTGGAGATTGTAGTCGACATACTAAGAAGTAACATGATCCTTGCCTTTTATACCTGAGAACCTGGCAATTTGACCACCTGAACAAGAAACTTCCTTCAGGTGATTCATGTTTGCTGCCACCTGTGCCTTACTCTCAAGAAGCTTCCACTCTATGGAAGCTTCCTTTAGCTCTAGACTCCTGTTGGTACCTTTGCTGCTCCAACAGGAAGCTTCCTCCATGAGGAATGTTTGTCATTTCTTCAGGTAAAACTTGAATACTGAAGGTTGCATGCTCTTCATGCTTTCCTCCTATGATTGTGGATGTTGCCATGTTACAACATCAGGCCCATCCATTAGGATCCACCAGAAGCCTGCACCAGATCAACCTATGAAGATCCAAGGGTCTAAGACTCAAGCATGATTGAGGTAATATTGTGCAGGACTCTTGTTTAGGCTACATCTTTCCAATGTAGTCATAATAAAGTCCTCTTGATACGTGTGCCTGTACAGCACTATGCAAGTCTCTGCTCCCAGAAGCATGTGTTCTCATCATGTATATGCTTGTACACAAAGCCCTTTTCACACCCTTCAGAATTTCTCACCAGAGAAACTTTGGTCTTCCTACATGGAAATTATCATTCAAGCCGCACCCTGTAGATTCATGGAAAATTTGTAAAATCTTCTCAAATTCTCCGATTGGAGTGGCGTATGCCTGAGACTAAAGTAGCAGATTGAAAAAGTTATCACCCACTCCAACACTCTTCAGTTTTAGATCCCTCTCAACCGGTTGGTCTTACAACTTCATTAATTGATGCAAGATCTGTGATAACTAATAATTTGGCTATAGTAGTGAAAAGGGAATACAATATAGCCTTCGTAACTGTTAGGCATGCAACGAGGACTTATGTAGAGGTTGTTGTAGCACCAAGACCCATTACTACCATTGCAGTCCACATCAATACGCATCTTGCAACTACAAAAATGTTAGTTACACTAGCTGCTGCCAGTTTTGCCACTCTGTGGATGGTTTTACCTGGTTGTACAAATAGCTGCGACAATGGTTTTCATTACTCTCACCAACACCACAAGCCACTAGCCACTCTTTACCCCTTTTTTCTTGCTCTTTTGTCATCCACATGGTGATTTCAGCGTACCCCTCTCGTAGTTACAATCTTGTCCCATCTCTTTTCGTTCACTGTCATCTGCCTACTTCTTGGATGTACCCTCTAAGACTAGGCTGTCTTGCAGTAAGGAAGAGGCCATGCCCTGTGTGCTCTCATTTTTCCATTCCCACTGGGATAGGGGAAAAGTTATCAAAAATCATTCAGCATATGAACTATCATGTGTCGTGCCTGAAGAAAACGTTGTCGTAAATGATTTACAAATGAAGATATGGCAAGGCGTAATAGAAGAGAAAATGCTGAGTTACCACAATCTTGTGATGTATACATCGTTGTTGGCACACTTGCCAACCTCATCATGTTTCACGCATATTTGTCCATAACCTACAATCCCATCACATATGTTGTAGTTGTTGGGTCTTTGTCCGATGTTTTGGCTTGTGCCTCTACCATTGGTATCTCAGTTATGATCCTGCCTCCATAGCCACAAGCATAGACCACAGCAGCTCTCACCGCTACCAGTACCACTTTTCAAGCACTTTAGCTACCACTCCACTGCCACAGTGAGTTTTACACATGACCACCGCACTTTATCGCTTGACTCTCATGTTCCTCATGGGAGGTCCGATTCAGCACCTCGGAGCAGGGTCACCTTATGTGGAAGCACTACATCTGATGCCTCTCCTATTCCACACTTCATCCTACTACGTGCTATGTATGCCCATAGTATTTTGAGCTCTAATCACCATTGGCCCAGATGTCTACAATTAACCATTGGCACTTATAGTGTCATCACCGTCTGCCACATTGAAACTGGCCTTGTTGGTGCATGCACACATAAATGTCGCCAGAAAATCATCACAGGGAATGCAGTCAACATCACATTTTTTTTCAAATTTAACCATCTTTCTACGCACCACCACAAAATCATTGATGCCTACTGTGCACACAAGCTCAAGCTCCTTTGAAAGCTCGGTCAAGCCATTTCATGACAACTTTCTTTTTCCAATCCATTTTTATTGGGTTCCTTAGTGAATTGTCCATCATCTTTCACAAATTCAGCTCTGCCAAGATTGAGCACCTATTTTACATAAAGGTACTAGGCAATGCCCCCCCCCCCCACCCCCTGGAATCAGCACCTTGATGGAGTTCACTTTTGCATATCTCATAACGTGATGGCATCGCTATCCCTCTTCCTCCAGCTTCTCTCACAGCTTAACTCTTTCCAAAGTATTTTGGGATTTTTTTGCAGCTGTAACTCCTTATAGACACAACTATTCCATGATTTGAGTACCACTCAATAGCATGGTCATCCAATGTAGCAATACTTTCCAGCATCTGCTGGCTGATGATGCGTTTCATCTTTCAACATGGGTGAAATAGCTCACAAACCCATACGATACAAAGTTTTTCTTTCATCTACCCAGCACCAGAGGAAAAAAAACCCATAATCACAAGTCGTTTCCGTGCTCAATAATGAAATGTGTCACCGACCGGGAAAAAATAATGGACACGGTCATCTGGCGAATGGAATGTCAGCGAAAAAAATGTCGAGTATTGAATGATGTGCGAGCTATCAATTGATGGCTGTTTGATTGAAGGCTGGTGATGTTGAAAATCAGCAAATTTTGTTGCTCATTGTGGATTGTCCGAATTCCCCTGATTGTGAGAAGGACTTAGAAACCAAGGCAGCCAGCATAAGGAACAGAAAGTGCACGTGCTTCAAGGTTTAACCCTTTCTTCAAACCATCAAATCCAAAACAAATCCAACACCTAGTAAACGCACTAAATGATGGGTTTTATCTTCGCATGGAAACCTGTTAGTCTCCGTAGTAGCAGAGCCCAACATGTTCCCTTTTAGCAATTGGGGATTCTCAAACTCCGCACAAACTCTTAGCAAGCCTCCTCCAATAGTATCAGAAACTCCTCCATTGAGGGGTTTGTGATACTTGTAGACAAGATCCATGTCACTTGTCAACAGCGTATAACATGCAGCCTTCATATGGAATTTTCCCCTTATTGATCGCCTAGCGGTAGCGGCGAAAGTTCGGAGGATGGGTTAGTTTTCGAATCAATGATGGGTGAGGTCATTATGTTCCAAAAAACATGCAAAAGAATTATCTACCCTCACAAAAGAGCATTTTTTTATGCCCTTTACAACCTCCAGATGACCTGCCAATCATGCTTTCTAGTGTATGCTTTCATGCACCCACCTCTTTTTGCTTGCCAACAGGCGTTCCTTTTTCATGGATGTTATGACATCATGGGAATACTAGTCCTTGAGCACTTCTATCCCAGGGACAAAGAACCCCAATTTAGTATACGATATGGGAAGGTCAAAGGCACACACCCCTTATGACATCTAGATGTGCATTGGAGGTGCTTGAGAGCAATGTAGAAGTTGTGGTGGGATTTGACCAGATGGTAGATGGCAGGGAAGTGTTCAGAGCTGAAGCATTCATAGTAATGACTCCTCTTCTTTAACTTTCATCCCCTAAAAATGTTGTAAAAAGGTGTCATTTACTCTAGGGGAAACAGTCATATGCACTACAAGGTTGTTGAGTCATATGCAAAACAACTGTCATGAAGTAAGATTGCAGAACAATGTTGTGTCTTTTAGCTCTTTGACTTTTGGTGTCAAAGAGCCAAAAAAAGTCCTTGTGCCTGTGAGCTACTACAACAATTACATCATGCATGACAAGAAATGCAACAGTTACACTTAAAGAAGAGGATGATGATTGTACCGGGGATAGGGATCCTCAATATCCTTGGTTCCTCTTGTCCATAACGATGTCAGGAAATAAGATTGCAGAAAAATGTTCTTTTGGAGATAGGCCATTCCCATGCTCAGTGCCTCATGATGAGCTGCTATATGACTTTAGAGAACACTTGATGCACCAATGCTATTGAAAGACAGCAACATTGGCAATGGATGAAGATGCACTCTGATAGGAAAAAGCGATGGGGGTGATGCAACAATACTGGTGTTGGCTATTGAAAGAAGCTCTAGAGATATCCCTCATGGAATTTTGACTACTGGGAAGTGCCTCATGAATTGTTAGGACCATTTGCTTGATTTTTTAACCCACTGTCCAAGGAGGCACAAAAAAGCCGAGGTTTGACACCAAGTGGCAGAAACAATGCCTTTTGGAGTGATTATTCATAGGAACTTTCGGTTTCTCCACAGTATAGATAGACTGTATGCAAGGAAACTGGGATTTGTTGAAAATGTTGCATCTCCTGTTACACTTGGTCCATTCAGATACCTTTGGTGATTCCAAATCTAGGTGAAACATACTACCACATTGCCTTCCATCTCTCCTTCAATGAGGGGTTTCACAACCTAGAAGGTAAAGAAAAGGTATGGGATTGTCGTTTGAGTCGATGGTTTTTTCCATACAAAGAGGATTGTATGGTTTTTGAAACATAAAAAACTCAAGCCACGTTAAGATGAAATGTGAATGCATCTGTTTTGAGGTCGAAGAGCCAAAAACTACCACAATGCTAAATAGCACAATCAATAAACATATAAAATACTCAGAGAAAACACTTGCCTAGCCTTCCATACGGCAAACTTTTTCACACCTGCCATCCATGCTAGAGATTTCATGACTGAGAATATGCGTGGAAGCTTCCTAGAACCACAGCCGCTGACTAGGCGTCAATGCCTGGTCAAACGGTGATGACAGTCACAGTTCAAACAAACAACGGCAAGAGTCTGGCTAGGAGATTCAAGTCAAAGTGTCAGAATGCTTCAATAGCATTAACAGAGAGAGAGTTAACAAATGACGGGTCCACAGCATAAACACCTGCCGCAACGCACAGTGGGTGTTGCATGCGGCAGTGCACTGGTCGGTCTTAGGTCTGTCCTAAAACCGGCCCAAAAACACTTTTTTGGCCAAAACTCTACGCAGACAAGACAGAGCTCTACGCCATCTGAACCTAAATGTACAGGATCTCAAGAAGAACACTATGACTGGTCACATGCATGCATCTAGCATCAAACAATGCACACACAATGCAAAACATGAAAATTGGGCCCACGACCAGTCCACCGAAAAATCCTAAAGGCTCTAGAAAGACTACGGAATGTCCCAGATAACATCTAGGAATCTTGAGCGGTCATCAGTCAACTCCGAGTAGTTGGTCCATCACTAGACAACACACAGGCGCCACTAGGTCCACATCAAGGATGTGTATAGGCATGGACACGGCTGAGTGGTCACAATAAACTGTACAGGTCGACAAGAACGTTACAAATCATAACACTCCCTCATGACCCGATGGAGCGCATGTCCATATGCATGTAGCACTGAAACAAATGCAACAACGAGTGAAAAAAAATTCATGATAGAGACACAGACACACCTTGCACTCAACCACTCTCAGGCAAGGGGCAAAGCCCAATAGAATGAATGGCCACCGGAAGCTTCACGCCAACCAGTGCCTTTGTAAGAAAATCAGCATGTTGGATGCCAGCGCCGACCCATATGATAGATATCACGTTTCGCTCCACCAGATCACACACAAAATGCTGCTCAACCGCAATGTTCTTCGTACGAGCATGAAGGACACTAGAGTTCTTTGCGATGGCAAGAGCACTCTGGCTGTCGCAACGAAGCACAATGGCAAGCACTCACTGACCCAAATCAAGGAACAGGCATTGCATCCACACTGCCTAAGCAACCCCTACACCCGGAGGAACATACTCTTCTTCCAACAATCTACATGCAATGCAGTCTTGCTTCTTGCTGTGCCCGGACACAACATTACCACCGAGCAGGAACACGTAACCAGCGCGACTGCGTCCATCTGGACTCCAGGCCTAGTCGCTGTCAGTGTAGCCGTCAAGATCCACTGAACACTGTAGGCAAAATCAGAGTCCGAGGTATGGTCCGAAGACCACGTACCGCACCACTCGTACAGCCGCATGAAGGGCTCTAGCACGTGGAGCCTGCAAAAAAAAAGCAAAGAGGTCAACGGCAAAAGCGACGTAGAGACATGTAGTAATGGCTAGGTACATCAGAGATCCGATGAGGCGGAGGTACAAGGTCACATCCACCGTGTCCCCAATCTGTGTGGGATCATCAGCCTTTAGGGCATCCTACCCATGAGGTGTGAGAAGTGTGGAAGGTGTCGGCAATATGCCAAGGAGGTCACTGAAACGCTTCCCCACAGCACGTCTCTATCAGGCCTGATGCAGCAGAAGCGTCAGACGTTTGCGTTCTCGTACAGTCGCCATGCAAAGAAACAGCACCACATGACCAAGGTCCTTCATCCTGTAGGCCATCTCGAGGGCTGCCTTGGCCTCCTTCACTGCCTCCATGTAGGGAGACGTGATCAGAAGGTTGTGTACATAGACCAGGATGGCGGTGAGCCACTCGAGCGTCCGTCAAATAAAGAGAGAGGGATCTGCCTTGCTCTCTACATATCCAACACAAGTTAGAGTGCGTTTAATCTTCTAGTTCCAGCTCCAAGAAGACTACTTGAGTTCGTACAAGCTCTTGCACAAGAATCTATTCCTATCACCATTCTCAAAACTTGGTGGCTATGCCACATAAATCTCCTTATCCAGAGAGCCATGGAAGAACGCATTGTTCACATCCATCTAGTGCAGTTCCCAATCATGCTCAGCCACCACACCGAATAGAGTGCGAGCTGAGGTCATGCGGCCGACAAGGGTAAAGGTGTCAGTGTTATCGATGCCCTCGATATGGGAATACCCCTTGACGACAAAGCGAGCCTTGTGGCATTCCAGTGAGCCATCTGGCTTCACTTTCTTGCGAAAAACCCACTTGACCTGAATAGCCTTCATCCCAGGTGGAAGGTCAACTAGCTCGTAAACTCCGTGCTCTCGGATGGCACGAAGCTCATCCTCGCAGATAGCACGCCAGTGTTTGCATCTTCTGATGAGAGTGCTCCCGTGAGTGTAGCCGGATCAAGCGCCATAAAGGGAGAGATTTGAGTGGCGAGTGCACACGCCTCAAAGCTAGGTATGACGACCACAAGGCGAGCTGCTGCATCACAAGTGATGGGTAAACTCGTGAGTGACTAGATTGTGCCTTACGGGGTATGCTGGATGTACGTGTGTGTGATCTGTGCGGACACTTAGGCCAAGGGCCTTTGTGTCGGGATCACCACTCGCAACGTTGCGAGTGGAGCACCTAGGTGCGGGACCAGACATTCGCTACACTCTAGAGACCAATGGTCGAAGATGACCACCATGCTCACACAAGTAACATGGGTTTGAGGAGCTCACCTCTGGCTCAAAGACAGGCATGATCACATCTGGTGAGGACCAAACCAAAGGAGCAAGTGATGCGGTGTGAGGAGATGCTGGTGAAATGACGTGAGACAGAGGTTGGGTGTAGAAGCAAGAGCAGATGCAGGATCACGTACAGAGGAAGGAGTACTAGCGCACATGGGCACAAAATTGTGGGTGCCTATGGAGTGCGAGGGAACAGAGGTAGAGAAAGGCTCGGCTAGAGAGGTCTCTTGGCTGAAAGCTATGATCATTGGGTCATCAAG
This sequence comes from Penium margaritaceum, assembly GCA_023375785.1. Lineage (NCBI taxonomy): Eukaryota > Viridiplantae > Streptophyta > Zygnematophyceae > Desmidiales > Peniaceae > Penium > Penium margaritaceum. Next base: position 45,641 of record SZWC01005453.1, on the reverse strand, counting down.
AGCCGGAGACCGAGAAGTGGAAGGGGCTCGAACGACACATCAGCCAGAAAAAAAGGTGCTCGTAGGCCCAGACTTCCCCATCCGCCAAGAAGCCTCACACAAAGGAACGTGCGAGAAGGTGACAGAGCTTGGAGATGGTGTGGTCACGTGGGTTTGGGTCACCACTGCTCACCGATGGGGAAGCAGGAACTGTTGTGGTCTTGGTCGCCGCGTGGCCGGAGGCTGTGGTGCTCGACACGGACCGCTGTGCATGTGGAGCCTTAAGATCGCAAGTAATCCGCTCCCAGTCAAGTGGCTACTGGCACTTGATGTTGCAATGAGCGCCTTTATAGTTGTAGTAGTGAGTAGTACGTCCATTGCTACCGCCTGGTGACTGATGCTGTTGCGGCTGCTGCTGGCCCAAACCGTGTCTCTTTTTCCCACTCTTCCCCTGTATCGTTGCTGCCACACCTTGCACTTGAGTCATGGTTATCGGGGTGGAAGGGGAAGAGGAGGATGTGCAAGAGGTTGGAGGAGCGGATTGCAAGAAGGGCGTCGGAGGCCACGCGATGACCGCTCTGACAAGGGGACTCTCCTGATGGGCCATGGTTGCCTCACACGCAGAAGTCACCTGGAGGAATAGCTAATGCGCCCAAGGAAGAAGTTGAAGGGATGTGGAGAAGTGCTCAATCATGGTGTCGCTGTACCATGTGAAGATTTCTGCGTGCTTAAGACAAAATCCGAGCATGGGCGTGCAAAGCGCCCACAGTTGTGTACCTCCTAAGGTCCCGAGATGCATGTAGATGCGCATGGCCCGTCACAAGTGATCGGCTACAGGCTTGGCAGGTCCCTGACAAAGGCAATGAAAGGTGCGAATATGAGCAGCGTGGGTGGCATGCGTCTTTGCAGCAAGCAGGGACAATGCTAGGTCCCAGTCCCGGCGTGGATCAGTACCCGCGCCTGTATCGACCTCTCCCAGAAACGGGCAAAAGTCCACAAAGGTCTCGCGTTGCATGGCGTAAAAGATTCAGCGCATCACCCTGGCCACCATCAGCACCTGTGCGTGATCTGTAACCTGGTTTGTACGGACTGTGATAGTAGGGCCATACCCCCTCCTAAGTGGCCCAGACCTAGAAAAAAATCTCTCAGCAGTCAAAGCCGTCCTTGCTGAAACATCGTGGGGGCAGTGTCTCAAAGTCCTTGGATTGCCGCTCCGTAGGGAGAGCAACCATAGGCTGAGAAGGACGAAGGATGGGGAAGACACCGGGACAAAAAACGTTGCAAGGGTAGGGATGAGGCGAGGATCAAACATTCAAGAAAAGGGAGCAAGATGTGTGTGGGGGCCAAGAACTTGTATGAAGCTGGCAGAGACGCTCTTGAAGCATGCAAGTCTTGCTCTTATGAGTGCCATCCTTCATACCTGGCATGTTGGGGTCCTCATCCCAAGGATCAAGAGGTGGCGAGTCGCATCCGGCTCTTGTCATTGGTACAGATGCTAAGTACTGTGTAGAGGGTATGAAACCGCCGACTCCCTCAGACCTATGCCGTGGGGCCGTGGACTGACCACGAAGAAGTTCATTGAGCATACGGATGGCGTATGTCTGCTACTATTGTAGACGACGCATCTCATCCTGCTGGCTCCGTAGTTCCTCAATAACCTGCAAGCTTGGGCTCATGACCCCTAAAGAGGAAGAAGAGGGATCTAGTGGTCCTTTGCACTTGTCACCGGTCGGAGCCATGTCAGCGCTCAAAATGGGCTGGGATGTCAAAATAGTGGGATTGCAAAACTGTTAGGGATTCTCGATGAGTTGAAACGCTGGCAATTGTTGACTTTCTGACCCAAACATTTGACTAAGGCAAATGCTGATATCAGTGGGAGTTTGCTGACATTAGCACAAACAAGATGACGTGAGCAAGGAAAATGCTGATGTTGGCAAAATTCTGTTTTACAATCCTCATAGCTGTTGCCTCGCTGCGTAGGGGACGGTTGCTCCACAGCAGCTGCACGCAAACTACTCAGAAGCTCTATAGTTACTTTCACTCGATTGCTGTTATTGTTGTGCCGACACCTGCAGCAACAGCCGCGCAACTTCTTGCGGAGCTGTGGGAGTTGTTGTGCACTACTGCTGTGCTGCGGCGTTGCTGCGCGTTGTTGCTCTTACGCGCTTTTGTTGCACAGCTGCTCAGCTTTGTTGGTGTTGCCCCTACTGATGCTTTTTGCTGCTGATGTTGCTCAATGCTCCTATTGCTGCGCATTGCTGCTTGCTACTATTGTTGTCTTGTCGTTGCTGGCAGCTCGCCGCTTGCCGCTCGGTGCTCGTTACTTGCCGCTACTTCTGCTGTTTGTTGCCTCCTGTTGCAACTGCCACCTGCTGCTGATGCTAGCACCGATGCCAGCAGCTACAAGCGGCTGGCGCCCACAATAGTTTTTTCCTACTATTGCTGTTGCTGCTATCGGCTGCTGCTGCTACACCCTCAAGTGCTGAAGGCGGGTGATGTGGGAGATAGTCCGGTGACGTTGACAGGTCCTACTGAATTGGCTACAAAGGTGACGCTGACTGTAGCTGCTCTGCTGCGTCTCTACTCCGCAGCTCGACGAGAACTGTCACGCTGCTCTAATACCATGAGATGATGCGTGGAAGCTTCCTAGAAACACAGCCACTTACTAGGCGTCAGTGCCTTGTCAGACTGCGACAAGAGTCACAAGTCGCACACACAACAACAAGAGTCTGGCTAGGAGACACAAGTCAAGGTGTCAAAATTCTTCAATAGCACTTGTAGAGAGAGTTAACAAAGGAGAGGTCCAAAGCATAGATACCTGTCGCGGCGCACAATGGGTGTCGCACGCGGCACTCCAAGGTCTGTCCTAAAACCGGCCCAAAAACACTGTTTTGGCTGTAACGTTGCGCAAAGAGCTCATAACGCTACGTCGTTTGAACCTAAACATGCAAGATCTCAAGCCGGACGAAACAAATGGTCACAAGATTGCAAGCTACATGAAACGGTGCACACACAATGCAAAACATACAAATCGAGCCCACGGCCAGTCCACCGATAAAATCCTACAAGCTTCAAAATGACTGCAGAAGGTCCCAGACAAAATCCAAGACTCTCGGGCGGTCGTCGGTCAGCTCTGAGCAGGTGGTCCATCACCAGACGAGGCAACAGCGCCACCTGGGTTCGCGTCAGGGATCTACACTGGCATGGACACGACCGAGTGGTCACAATAAATTGTACAAGTGGACAGGAATGTCATAAATCACATAAATGACCCCCATCCTCTTTTGATCTAGCCCGATATTGCATTGAACGTGTTGTGTGAATGGAGAAAATGTAGGTTTGTATACTCTTGTGCAAACAAAACCATCAAACAATGCTTCCTCTCATGTAATTGTTTGCACAATGTCGCGACCCACATCGTAACACTCTTCTAGGCCTTTTGCATCTGATACCGTTCTTGGCGCATTGGAACCATTGGTTGAAAAATCCATGTGGAAAGTCTATTCCATCGTATCTGACAGAAATGGTGGGCCCGACCCCACTTCTCTTGAGACCCACAATTCTTGCAACATTCCTTGCCACCTTGCATTGCAAAACATTGCTCATTTTTTCCTTTCTCACATCGAACCGCAGTAGAAAATCCAACATGCTTTTCAATTCTTTGAATTTGATTTTTCTTGTTCCATTTTCTTATGTCACTTCTTGAACATCAAACCTTATTACCGTCTCTGTCTCATCTTCAATTTAACGCTCTGGTGGAAGTACTTACGCCTCTACCCATGACCTCCTTAATCTTCCCCGAGGTAAGGTGCCCCCTATGCCTAGTTCGGTTATGATCAGGGGCCCTAGAAATAAGATTCGGCAAAATGGCTAATATATTCGCGTAAGCGTCAACATAAGCGTGCGATATCCGTGAATGAAATGTTAACCACGCCATACCCATTGACTTAAGCTATACGAAAGCCATATCCACGTCCAGTAGGTTTACGTCAACGATATCTGTGGATGTTGGAAAATGATTGACATATCCGACATAATGTTAATCTTCGACAAGAGTGGATATGGCGTCAGAAGATGTTAATGTTCAATGTTAAACGGGTTTTCGTGTAAGCATTACAAGGTAACAACGTTGACAGTCGTCACCTTTGAATATTGACAGCGTTGATGTTTAACCATGAGTAGGGTTTACGTTCTTCATGTATGTCGTCAACCAATGACGTGTCGTCATTTCAAACATAGGTTGATGCCCCCAAGTATTTGTCAGAGAAAGGTGGAGGTCTTTCTTTTTTGGCATAGAGTCATTTCAGACGACTATTCAACCTTCTTTCATTAGGACGCCCCTCAAGGAACACTGCCTTTCATTCTTGTCTTGACATATTTACTCGTGTATGTCTGGCACAAGCCTCGCTGGCAGGTAGGGCATACGTTGACCAATCGTGGCATCGCATGAGTGCATGCTTCGATGTCGACACATCGAAGTGTATGCGGTCGAGGTATTGTGTTCTCTGAGGACATCACTTTCCACATAGAGAGAAGTGCCTCGTGCCACGTGCGCAACGTGACACGAGTCATGTCGTCTGTTGTTTTGAGCATCGTTACCGTTGGGTGCACCCTCTCGTGAGCTCTCAGTTAGTGTTGTCGCCTGTCTGTTCTTTTCCTGTCTGCGCCATCGGAGCTTGAGTGACCGGTAGAGAAAACACAACTATGGCGGACGCTTCTGCACCAGGTGAGAATGGCATGTCGTGTATTCATTCCTGATATTTCATAGGAGATGCCCACTTTGTTCAAAGATGGCGGCACAACTCAGCTGGGTAGAGAGCCGTAGACGCAGGTCCCATGGCCCATCTCCAGTGACACCATCACGAGGAACCTCTTCAACGTTGCACAAGCAGCTAGCTCTTGCTTCTCTGCCCCAATTCCACGTTTATGAAGAGGAATTGGAGCATCAACAACAAGCACCTGTCCAAATTATCTCCCCTGAACAGGTTGCAAACAGCAGTCTCCGTCTAAGTCGTAGGGTCCATGGCCATGGTCATGCATGGCAGGTGATTTTGTACTTCATCATCCCGGTTTTGTGCCTCCACGTTTGTCAATGACCATTTGTTTTGTGTTTCTCACTGTGCAGGGTCCTCGGATGACAAACCGGACGATGAGACCACCAAAAGGCGCAAGACGACAGATAGCTTTCCCGCTTTGCATGGAGTTTCCCACAATGGAAGACGCACGGGCCGCAGTTGACGACTATGCCACAGCCAACCGCAAGACCATGCGGTGGCTTCAGAGAGAGAAGACTCATTTTGAGGCATGCTGTGGACAGTGGTAGGACAAGGAATGTCCGTGGTTGCTAAAGGCGCACGTCAACGCGAAGCATGGCAAAGTTGTCGTCGGCCAGTTTGTTGTCGGCCATCATTGCGTTCTTGGCATGGGACGTGGTGATCTAGCTAAGACGGTGCACTGGGTTAGTCGGCAGATTGCGTCCACGTTGAAGCGCAATCCCTCGGCCAACGTGAAGACCTTGGAGGGCGTGGTCAGGAAGAGCACTGGCAAGGAGGTCGACAAGAACACCCTCTACCATGCCCGGTCAAAGATGTAGGAGTGGATAATAGGCCTGAAGGACAAGGCGTGGTCCCTGTTTCCTGTGCACTGCGAGGAGGTGCGTCAAGTCTGTTTTTTCCATCATCCTGCATCGCTGTCCGTTTGCATAGGCAAACTTTATAGGTTCCAAATGCTCCGGTGCCCATGGTTTTGCCAGATTTAGCAGCGCTGTCCATACTCAAAACCGACATGACAGCGGTGCCCATGTTTTCGAATAAGCAACCGAAAACGGGATTCAACTTCGCTCTCGAAGTTGGCTGTCGCCGACTTCGAGAGCGAAGTCAGCGACTTATGACACCGTTCTCACCGATGTCAAAAGTCGCAATGTCGCGCGTTTTGGAGTTTGCAAGTGCGAACTCCAAAACTCGCGACAGGGTGCGCCGCATCTCGCAAACCCCCCCGAATACCTAACAAACCCCCTAGTGACACTGGGGGTTTGGGTTTTATTGTTTTACTCGCCCGGGCATCTGCTGGGCCCCGCGCTAGCGGGGCCCAACAGATTCCCTTTCTTCTATCACATGTGCTCCGCATCTCGCAAACCCCACCAAACCTATTACAAATCCCCTAGTTTACATGGGGGGGTTGGGTCTTTTTTTTTTACTTGCCCGGGAATCTGCCGGGCCCCGCGGTAGCGGGGCCCAGCAGATTCCCTTTCTTCTATCACACGTGCACCGCATCTTGCAAACTCCCCCAAACCTACAAAAAACCCTTTCGTTTAAATTGGGGGGGTTGGGTTTCATTTTTTTACTTGCCCGGGCATCTGCCGGGCCCCGCGGTAGAGGGGCCTGGCAGATTCCCTTTCTTCTATCACACGTGTGCCGCATCTCACAAACCCCCCCAAACATACGACAAAACCCCTAGTTTAAATTGGGGGTTTGGCAGGGTCATCGCAAGCTCGCAGGGAGGTTTCACCGCGGAACCCCTCCTGCAAGCTCGCGATGACGGGCGAAGTTCGGCTCCGCCCTCGAAGTCGAAAACCACGTCGAATGCGGTGAATACATGAAAAATGTGACAGTCTTGCTCATTTTTGCTCAAAGAACGACAAACATGCGCATCGCTGTTATGTCGTTAAAAACCATGGACAGCGTTGCCTTATCTGGCGAAATGATGGACATATTAGAAGTCCGTCGAAATTTCTAAGTGTGGAAGTTTCTCTTTGAAATTGCAGCTCAAGCGTGTGGATCCCAACATCCACGCGGTTGCTGAGGCCACTGAGGATAGGACCTTCCATTGAGCCTTTGTTGCCCCCGGTGCAGCCATCCTTGGCTTTCAACAGTGCCCCAGGCTTCTCACTATGGACACCACCGGACTCAAAAACGACCATAAGGAGGTCCTCCTCATCTGTCAGTTTTTTTATGCCAACGACAACGCGGTGCCGATGGCATGGACTATGGTGAGCGGTGAAAACGAGGACAACTGGAAGTGGTTCTGCTTCTATTTGTCTTTGTGGCTTACCCCTTTGGAAGGCATTGTGGTCATAAGCGACCGTGGCAAGGGTCTGCTCAACGCTGTGGCCGAGAAGCTGCCTAGAGTCCAACACATCTACTATGCCTACCATATGCAGGAAAATGTGCAACAGAAGCATGGCAAGCAGGCGGGGTACTGGTTTTGGAGGTTGGCGCATGCACTAACAGAGGCAGATTGGCAAAGGTGCAAGGAGCAACTACACCGGGTCTCTACACGCGCGGTTGTCATACTGCTGGGTGAGAACGGGGAGGGGGGGATCCCGAAGGAGCAGTGGAGCATATTGCACTGCCGAAGTGGACGCGGTAGGCACACCATCTCCAACGCCGCTAAATCATTGAACGTTTGAATCATCGAGGTCCAAAAATTCTTCTCGATCTATTGTTTTGTTGCCTTGTACACTTGGGTGCAGTGGTTACTTGCAGGCCGCTGTAAGCTAAGCAAGTTGGTGAAGGGCCAGTTTGCACCAACATTGGAGAAGCGCATGCTCAACGTGTTTGTGAGCAACACAGACTATGAGGTGGAAGAGGAGGGCCCACACTCGGTTACAATGACTGGGCCCGGCAACCATCTGCGGCGGGTTAACGTGCAACACAGGACGTGCATATGTGGTGGGTGGAAGGAGTGGGGGCAGCCCTGTGTCCATGCTTGTGCATTTATGATTCGCAAGGGGGGCAATCCGGAGGCGTTGGTGGGCGTGCATCACACACGCATGGCGTACCGCACAACCATCCCATTCCCGTGGTCAACCCCATCCACCTCAAACACCCAGAAGACAAGCAGTGGCGGCAGCCGGGGCCCAAGCTTGGACCAGGTCGCCCCAAAGATGCAAGGTGGGAGCGGGAAGATCGGCCAAAAAAACACTATATCTGTCCACAATGTGCTGTCAAGGGGAACACGAAGAAAAAGTGCCCTAATCCTTCAGCAATCAGTGGTGCGACAGCAGCTGCAGCCAACGCCCTTCTGCGTCGGCTAGAGTGCACCAAAGCTGCCATTGCAATAGAAACAGCAGGTGGAAGCTATCCACGCGTGCCTATAGGTAAAGGAGGAACATCAGTCAAAGCAAGAGCAGACGCCTGGACCGGTGAGACAGGTGAAGCACAAGAAACAGAGGCTGGTCGCGTTGTGACAGGCTGAACAGCAACACGGGCACAAACGCGAAGAGGTGCTCCCGGGACAGCAGCCGTGCAAGGAGAAAACGTTGTGCACTCCAACACTGCAAGAGATGCAGCAGCAGCTGCAGGTGCTGCACCTCTTGGGCAAGCAAATGCCTCTGGTGGACCCGCAAGTGGAGCTGCTACTACACCCGACGTCAGTGTTGTAGCAGCAGCTTTAGGAGCAGGTGCAGGACCATTGTATGATCCGAAGAACAAAAACATGTATGAATTCGGTGAAGAGGAAGTGTATGACCCCGAGAGGTACATTTTGGATGATTCAGATGACAAGCAAGAGGACAAGGACATGTACGAGGACTTCACACAACAGCATGAGTGGGAGCGTTGTGAGGAGACGTTCCAACAGGCAGCAGCCGTGTAGGATGTCTGTTGTCTGGAAGAGCAATGGGACGACGAGCCGGACGAGGTGGACGACGATACCTACATGTAAGTGTTCTTTTCTTGTCATCCATTCATGTCAACCGTGTTGCTTTCCCACTCATTGTGTGTGTTACACGTTACTAATCCTAGTGTTGTTGTTCTTCCACTCGTCCTTGCAGGTGAGAGTGTGTACAATATGGTTTCAAGCAAGCAAGTTCCATGGAGGGGCGGGTCATACAGCACGTGCCACAAGACATGGAGGGGCGGGTCAGTCAGCACGTAGACCAAGTAGCCCCACACATAGAGAAGCCCCTAGTCCAGTACTGCAGCGTATTGGTTTTTGGTAGTGGACCAGATGTGCTATGGAAATGGACATGTATGTTTTAAATGCAAAAGGAATATTCTCTCCATGTCCATCACTACCGGGTATTTCGTGTAAATGTTTATTGCATTAATGAATGACATATCCACATCAGAAGTCTGAAGTGTATAAGAAGAACAAGACAGTCTCATTGTTCCTCCTCTTTCCATCTTCTTTCTTTCGAGTTTTCAACTCTGTTCAACACTTGTACACAAGTTAGAGCAAGCTCACTGTGGAACACTCTGACTGCACAATAGGACAGCCAATCATTCTGTCCTTCCTGGCTGGAGTTTGTATTTGTTCTTCAAGTTATGGCCCAAGGGATGTCATACCCAAGTGACCGAAATGTACTACTGCACATTTTCAACACAAGAAGACTCTTCAATTGCTTCAAATGATAGAGAGGAAGACACGGAGGAGGCACATGACACGTTTTGTGATGTTGACACCAACATGGAGTACAAAGACTGTGTTGAAGGCTTGGACGATGAGGAAGCCCAAGACTGCTGCCAGCCAAGGTAGTTGTTGAGAAAGTGCGTAGAAGCTTCCTAGCAACACGGCCTCTGACCGGGCGTCAGTGCCTAGTCAGACGGTGACGACATTCACAGGTCGTACACACAACGGCAAGGGTTTGGCTAGGAGACACAAGTCAAAGTGTCAGAATGCTTCAATATAGCATATGCAGAGAGAAATGACAACTGACAGGTCCAGGGCATAAATACCTGCCGCGGCGCATGGCGGGTGTCGCACGCGGCAGTCCAAGAGTTGTCCTAAAACCGGCCCAAAACCACTGTTTTGGCCGTAACTCTGCGCACACATGTCAGAATCCTACGCCGTCTGAACCTAGACGTGCAGAATCAAAAGACGCACGCAACGACTTGTCACATGCATGCATCCATCGACTGACAGCGAGTATACAATGCAAAAACATGCAAATGGGCCTCATGCCCAGTCCGCCGAAAGGCGCCTGCGAGGCGTAGAAGGCACAGCAAGGAGTCCCGGTGACATCTGGGGCTCTGGAACAGTGGTCGGTCAGCTCCACACAGGTAGTCCGCCGCCTGTCGTCGCGCCGGTGTCACCAGGGCCGCCTGCCTCAGGGATCTGCACGAGTATGGACACGGCCGAGTGGTCACAGTAAACTGTACAGGAACGGTACAACGCACAACACTCCCCCATGACCCGATGGTACGCATGTCCATACGCGTGCAGCACTGGTACAACCACATGGTGAGTGACACAGACAGATGAGATGGCTACGTACATCCCACACTCAACCACTGTCACGCACGGGGCGAAGCCCAACAGAACGAATGGCCACCAGGAACTTTCCACGGGCAAGTGCCTTCGTCAAGAAATCAGCTCGCTGCAAGTCAATGCCAACCCACATGATGGAGATCACGCGTCGCTCCACCAGATCACGAACGAAGTGATGCTCAACCGCAATGTGCTTTGCGCGAGCATGAAAAACACCAGTGTTCTCCGCAATGGCGAGAGCACTCTGGTTGTCGCAACGCAGCACAATGGCGGGTACTGAATGCCCAAGCTGAAGAAACAAGCGCTACAGCCAAACCGCCTCAGCAGCCCCTGCCCCCAAAGCCACATACTCTGCCTCTAACGAGCTACGAGCGATGCAGCCCTGCTTCCCGCCTTGACAAGACAAAGCGGTACCACCGAGCAGAAACACGTAGCCAGTGCGACTGCGTTCGTCAGGACTCCAAGCCCAGTCGCTGTCAGTGTAGCCGTCAAGGACCACCGAACACTGCCGACGAAAGCAGAGTCCGAGATACGGCGTGGAGACCATGTACCGTACCACTCGCACAGCCGCGTGAAGAGCTCTCGCACGTGGAGCCTGTGAGAACCGAGCGAGGAGGTTGACGGCGAAAGCGATGTTGGGACGCGTGGTAGTGGCCAGGTACATCAGAGATCCGATGAGACGGAGGTACAAGGTCACGTCCACTGTCTCCCCTAGCTGTGTAGGGTCATCCACCTTCAGGGCATCCTGCCCATCAGGTGTGAGGGGTATGGAAGCAGTGGGCACTGCACCAAGGAGATCGCTAAAGCGCTCCCCCACGACTCGTGCGTATCGGGCCTGATGCAGCAACAGTGTCCGATGTCTGCGATCTCGCACAATCTCCATACCAAGAAACACCGATGCAGGACCGAGGTCCTTCATCCTGTAGGCGGTCTGCAGGACAGCCTTGGCCTCCTTCACGGCCTCCAGCGACGGAGACGCGATCAGAAGGTCATCAACATAGACCAGGATGGCGGTAAACCGCTCGGGTGTCGGTAGGATGAAGAGTGAGGGGTCTGCCTCGCTCTGTACGTATCCTGCGCGAGTCAAGGTGCCAGTGATCTCCCGGTTCCAACACCGTGGAGACTGCTTGAGGCCGTACAAGGACTTGCGCAAGCGCCAGACCTTGTCACCGTCCTCAAAGCC
>SZWC01005453.1:0-16823 GCA_023375785.1 Penium margaritaceum | reverse complement strand
GCACTGCACGTCCTCTTGTTTTCTCGGGACAGGTTCTCGGACTTGCCAGGCAAGATCCAGTGGGCGATGAGGCACGACTCGGATGCGCTGCGGCTGGTGCGCAACGCCAACGACATGGCGCAGTACGCGTGCACGTGGCGCGGGCGCACGCTGTACTGGGCCATCATGCTCATCAAGTACCAGAGAGCCATGCAGGCGCCCGACCTGGTCGACGTTCCGGGAAGCTTCTGCACGAAATCGTGAGCCTCCCTTTTTGCTGCCTTCATGCTAACGTCTCGCTCTCCCGACAGAGTCTAATTTCAGTGCCTCCCGGGCGCGGGGAAATCCAGGCAAGAAGAAACCGGCACACGCAAGTTGAGCATGCCGGTCATGCCCGTGCCCGTGTCTGCAGGACATGCAAGATTCATCAGCAGCCCTTGACATGGTGTGGTGCTGCATTCAGTTGACACAATTTGCTTCTAACACAGGGCACTTGATGCCTCTGGCGGCTAGCCAGAAAAGTGAAAGTCGAGGGACTTTTACATTGCAGCTTGTTGCGCAACTCGTGTCATTGAAACACGAGGGAGCCCCCTTCCCCCCTACTCCTCCCCCCGCAACCACCACACGCACGCGCATACTCCGCCGCCCTCGCCCTCATTGAAACACGAGGGAGCCTGGTCGCATCCATTCCCGCTCCCCTTTGCGATCACCTGTGTTCTCCCCCTGCCGCCACTCTTGTTCATGCCCATGTTCGCGCTCGTTTCTGCCCAGGGATCTTAACTTCATCATTGTTATTGTTGTTATTATACTTGAGAGGTTTTTTTCAACAAAAGGGAACATTGTTATTGTTCTTACTATTGTTTTTTTAAGAGATGTTTAACTTTTGCTTTCCGTTTTTTTTTTTCATTATCCTTTTCTTGGTGAGGACTAGTCAGCTTTGCCATCCTTCTAGAACTCCCGCCCTCCATATGGGCCACCAAGGCGAATTTTCTGCATCTGGACTCAAACCTCTCAAACCACGTCCCTCGGTCTTCAACTGAACCGCGGTCGTGCTGCTCGAGGTTGCCAGAGCTGGCAACCGCCCTCATTACTTGGTGCCTGCGTGCGTGCTTTTTTTTTTTCCGTGCGTGCTTGCGTGTGTGTGCGCGTGCGTGCATGCGTGTGTGCGCGTTTGTGCATGCGCGCGTGCGTGTGTGTGTGTGTGTGTGTGTGTGTGTGTGTTTGTGTTTTTTGGTGCGTGTGGGGGGGGTGGAGGTCCTCATGAGCTTCACAGCAGATGCGACGTCTCTCCACCTCCCCCTTGTCTCCAGCCGTTCGCCGGTGCTTCCATTCGGTTTTGTGTGCCACCGCATGTCTTCCTCTTCTTGTCTTCCCATGTCTTCTCTCTCCTCAGAGGCTCATTTTCTACTCTTGTCCTCACCTTCTTCTCCATGCTGTATTGTCTTACTTGCAGGGTGATGCTCATCTCTCCGGAGCCGGAGGCGCCAAGCCCTGCCAACGTGCGGTGCGACGACCCGAATGCGGACTCGAAGCAGCCCAACGAGTGCATCTTCTTCTGCGCTGGAGGGGAGATCCCCAAGGACAGAATCATTTGGCTCCCGGCCAGTGTGCTCAACCGCCTCAAGAGAATCGGCCCCCCTTGACGCCGCTGACACGCACGCCATCGTCGTCGTCGTCATTGTCGTCGTCGTTTCCGCCATCATCGTTGCCACCGTCACCACTGTCGCTGTCGATCGTCAGCAAGGGCTGTGGCCGGGCAAGCGTGGCGGCGTTTGCGCTGGCGAGGCGTTTCAGCTTGGTGTGCTGACGATTGTTACCCGAGCTGTGGTTTTCTCTCGCATTGCCTGGCGTTTGCCTTCACAGGGTTCTGCTTGGAGCTTGAATGCGGCTGCCCCCACAGCCATCATGGCCGTGTGTCTCCATAGCTGGGTTTTCGCGCACGCCCCACACAAGGCATTTGAAGAGGATGTGTTGTGAGGAGAAGTGAGAGAGGCCGCAGCTGCACACAGATGGGACCCAACTGCATCTTTCAAGGAATCTGTCACGCTGCACTGTCACAACAAGTGGCAAGCGTGTACAATGTGGGGTTTCACGACATGTGCAGTGTGAGACTGTCGCAGATGGTTGTTTCATAGCAGCGGCTTTCGGGTGTTGGAGAGAAGGGATTGAGAGGTTGATCCCGTGCTTACTTTGTGTTGCCCTTGGTGCAAGTGTGTGATATCCTTGATGCTGCCTAATTCAAGGTCGCCAAAGACTCTAGCATGACTACCGAAATGCCTCCTACGTCCAACTGAAACAAATGCCTTGTTTCAACTTTTCAATCACAAGATCAATTGTGCTCTCATGGACTAATCACTCCAAAAGTGGCATTTTCTTTTCAATTTTTTTTTCTTCACTGTTGAAGATTGCACTCGTGACTTGAGATGTCATCGCCCAATGTGCAGTCCCCCAGTGCACGGACGTGGCAGAATCTGCGCATCGGAAAGCTGTCCAATGCTCGCTCGCAGTCCCTTCCTGCTGTTGCACATGGACGGGACGAAGGGGTGGGCGAGCAGCGAGGTCCATCGTTGCTCTTTACAGTTTGGATTTTCAGAGTTGACAGCCGAAAGCTCAAAGGACAGACCATGGACGTGAACAGGCTGATAAACTTCCTAGAACCTTCCTAACCACTTGCCGCAACACTAGGCGTCAGCGCTAGGTCAGCGTGTGACAACAGTCACAAGTCAGAGACAAAACTGCAAGGGTGTCGGTATGGACACATACAGAGTGTCAAGAAGCTCAAAATGAATATAATTGCAGAGAGAGATAACAAATGACAAGTCCACAACATAAATACCTGACGCAGAGCACGACAACTGTCGCATGCGGCGGTGCAAGGTCTGTCCTAAAACCGGCCCAAAAACACTGATTTGGCCGTAACTCTGCACAAACAAATCAAAACGCTACGACATTTGAACCTAGAGATGCAAAATCTCAAGCCGGACGCTACGTCTGGTCACACGCATAGGTCTGGCACCGATCGGTGGACTAAAAATGCAAAACATGCAAATCGGGCTGAAGAGTCAGTCCACCGAGAAAACTCTAGCGTCTGCAGAAAAACCGCGAAGCACCCCGACAAGCACTCAGGGCGTCGTAGCAGCTCTCTGGCAGCTGCTAGTGGATGGAGCCACCACTCGTCGGTGCTCCGGTGCCAGCTATGTCCGCATCAAGGATAGGTTGTAGAAAACGTGCAGGAGGTCCGAGACACCATCCACGATGTTGGGGCACTCGTCGGTCAGCTCCGAGTGAGTGGTCACCACCTGCCGACGCGCTGGTGTCTCTGGGGTCCGCATCCGGGACCATGTCGTCGCGCTCTCCTGTACCGCTGTTCTCCTTGCCGTCGCCCGTGACAGGTGGAAGCCACACACACCAACACTCCCCTTGTTTGACACAACTGTCAACATAACGATGTCTGAGCGAAGGCAAAAGTTGATGGCTCAGGCAACCAATCATAACGAGCATTGATCAAGCATACCATAGCACAGGGTCTCCTCGTAACAATGGTGCATCCCACCAAGTGCCCGGGTCTCGATCATGCACGAAGTCAATCACACACCTACCCTACTGATCTTTGATTTCGATTATAATTATGTTTGTCTGGTTTCATTGAACGATTTTTTTTCGACGAATTAGTTAAGTACCACCTAAATAGTTATGTTTGGTCTACAAGTCCAACTTTTTGTGTCCGTCCAGGGACATGGTACAAATTAATTCTGGTCTCATGGTGTGCTTGAACGAAATCAAGGAACATGTGCTTGAATGAAATCAAGGAACACCAGCGGGCCGGTTCGGCATCAAGCACAGCGATGCACGACAGGCACAGTGTGACAAACGCACCTTGTCACGGTTACATGGACTTCAATAAATGTAGTGAAAGTCAGTTTAAGAGAAAAAAGCATTATTCTCAGTCACACTCCCATCTAAACAACATCTTCCTCTTCCACCTCGTCACTAGCAAAGAGAATTTTCCCGGCAAGGGGAGCAGCCTGTCGCTGAAAGCATGGCGTGAACACGCGTGGGAAGTTGGCCTTAGCCCATGCACTCTTCACGATCTCTTCACTGTGCATGTACTGCCATGCAGCATGGAACCATCCGCACGCCGCTTCTTTCAGTAGGCTCATGCCTACGGTGGTGGGGAAGCCGTCGCGGGTGCGTTCTGTACCCCATACAACATAGAGTTCCTCGATTTTGTTTTTCAGCGGCCGCATGATGCCGACGTCGCATGGCTGTGCCTTTGAGGTACAGCCGAGGGGGATGTAGCAGGTGCGCATGTAGGGGAAATTGTTGGACAGCCATTCCTGGAATGCAGCACAAGCATGCGGGCGCCATGCATCGAGGATGAGAAGGAGGTCTACCTCTCCCGGCTGCACGTTGAGCTCTTCGCACATGCGGGTGTAGTACGGGAGGACGATGCCCCGGACCCACTCGCGTGTGGTTTCACCGTTTGCCCAATGGTTGGGCGTGTACGTCAGCAGTGCTCCATCGCCCTGCAACATGCGTGCATTCGGCCCATGCGGCACGCTCCGCTTCGATTTTCCGCCGAAGATGAGTTGGAGAGGTAGCATCTCTCCGGTCATGGAGCACGTGACAAGCGCAGTGATCTGTCGCTTGTCCTCTAGCCCCAGAATCCCCACGTCCTTGCTTCCGATTGGTGCGTATGTGTGGTCGGCGGAGGGCATGAGCTGTATGCCCGTGTGGTCTGTGTTGAGAACGGAGAATGGCTTTACTTTGTACAGCGTCACCATGATCGCCGCACGCTGATGAAAGGTAAGGACGCGTTCCTCCCAGTTAGCAGGCAGCTTCTGTGCTGCTGTCGTTCCACAACGCCACGACCACCCCAGTTCGCGATGGACGAACTTTCGGACCCATGGACGCCCGAAAGCACGTGATCCAAGGGTCAGCAACACGTCCGGAGCGAGACGACCGACGACATCTCGGACCTCCTTGCGAATCGTCTTGCTGTTGAGCGCGTTGCCGGCATTGCGAGCATCCACCAAAACTTTTTTTATTTCCGCTACAACGTCCGCACGTGTGGCGAGCCAGGCCTTTTTCCCGCCACTGCCATGCTTGCGCTTTCTGTTCGACGAGAGAGGAGTGGCTGGTGCAGTCCGCAGATTTGCGATGACAGCATCCTTGTACTGGGGCCTCAAAAGCAGGGTCCCTGGCTCAAACCACCCGGCCACGGTGGACACTGCGAGACGGTCGTAAACGCAGTGTCCATCGGGGGTACGAAAGGTCTTCTGGAGGTGCTTGACTGCTGCGTATGCGGTTTTTTTTTCCCTTCATGGCCTTGTAGATGGTTCGGAAGTGCCCTGAACCAAACCAGTCACAATACGGTCCCCTTCTGCTGCTGGTGGAGCTGCCGCTGCCATTGCCGCTGTCGGTTGATGTCGTGCGGTGAGTGCCATGCACTCACTGTCGGTGCTGTCATCGGCTCCTTGCTTGCTGCCGCTGTCGCTGCTGTCGCTGTCAGTGTCGCTGCCGTCGCTGTCGCTGTCGCTGACGCTGCTGTCGCTGCTGCTGGAAACAGAAATGACATCGCTGTCGTATGCATCGCGACGTGTGAATCTGGAGCTGCCCTCGTTGATTCGCAGTGCTCCTGAGCGACGGCGCATGACCAGTGGCGCACGGGGGAGTTCCTCCTCTACGACGTTTGCCTTTCCCTTGTCCTCGTAGGTAGGACGGCGACAGGGGGTCCCAGTTGACGCCAAGTTCTCGCGGGTGTCCTCCGTGCCATTCGTCTGAGGGATGGGATTGTCGGTGGCAGCGGGCTGTTCGGTTGCACGCTGCAACTGCTCCTTGCGCATGCGTAGGCTGGCGACTTCATGGTCACGTGAACAGCCCACACCGTCGTCAAGAGTACGGTTTGTAGCGTTGACCGGAGCGCAGACCACCAACGGGATGCCACTTGGCAGCGACAAGGGGGACGCCACGGACGACACGACCTCATCGTAAGTTGACGTGAAGCCATTGTGTGCGGACTGCGGTGCCTCGGTGTCATCAAAGGCGAGGACACGGACTTTCCGCGAGCGACCAACAGGCCTCCGGGGAGGTGGCGGACGAGAAGGTGGCCCATGGCGGACAGCGTTGGAAAGTCTTCGGACACGTTCCTCCGGAGAAACCTTTTGCAGGAAGCGATCCATAGTGGTGGGAGTTGAATTTGACGAGTGACAAGTGGCACTTGTACGATGAAGACTGGATACGGGTACTGTCCTTTATGGACAAAAAGAGACTAGCCGCATCAAGACTCTCGTCCCAATTGGCTGGCAGTGCCCACGTCGAATTTTGGATGTTCAAATCTCCCTGTGTTGCGCGCTGGTGTATCCGTCGTGCGAATCTAGTTCTTGGCCACGGTTTGTCCAAAATGAGTGGACTGAGGAACGGCTGCGACGCGATCGCGGCTCCGCAAAACCAGGGTGCACGCGCACACCGTTGAAGCTCTCGGTTGGCGGAGCTCGAACCGTTTCGTCCACGAAATCAAATATCAGGCTTTTTCGTTGAACGAAAGTTAACGTTCCACCTCCAAAATTCTTTTGCCAGAAAACCTGAACGAAATCATGGAACACCTAAATAGCAATTATAAAAAAAAAAAAAAACGAAATCAAAGATCGGTACGGTAGTGGTTTTGGGCCGGTTTTATGACAAACTGACACCATCGCGTGGGTCACCCGCCATGCGCCGCGGCAGCTATTTATGCTGTGTGCTTGTCGGTTATCACCTCTCTCTGCAATTATATTCAATTTGAGCTTCCTGACACTCTGTACGTGTTCCTACCCAGACCCTTGTAGTTTTTTGCATGACTTGACTTTCATCACACACTCACTCAGCGCTGACGCTTAGTGAAGTGGCAAGTAGTTAGGAAGGTTCGAGGAAGTTTTGCACCTTTCACCCGTCACGAGCAACGAAGATGGATTACCCATACGAGGGTGATAGGGCCCCCTGAGAGGGGCCCTATCGGCCCCGCCGACCAAATCGGCCGACCAATGGGAAGGGCGGGTTCAGAGGCGCTGACAGATCCCCCTCCCCTTCCTGTCCCTCAGCCCCACCTCCCCTCCTCGCTCAGTGAGCGAGTGAGCGAGCCCAGCACGAAGGGACGACCTGACTTCCCGCTCTCCTTTTTTCATCCCCCTTCAGCGTTCAACTGCCCCCTCTTCTCCGGGGGCAATCGAGAAAAGGGGGAGTGGGCGCATATGAAAGCGAGCAGTGAACTGAAAAAAAAAAAATGAGTAAAAAGTTTTGGTTCGGAGAAACAAACATGAATCAATACACACCTACCGCCTGGAATCAAGTAGACAGACGACTTGAGGAACATCTTCTCCCCTCACGAATGGAGTAGCATCTCAAACTACAGCCACCCACCTCTTGACACCACAGCAGCTTTCATCGTGACCATGTCCGCAGTAGCAACACCGACTGTCGCACCTTCAGCATCACCTTCGGGGATGACACGCGTCATAGCGAGTGCAGGTTGAGGAGTGGTAGCGGTAGCAGCAGTGGCCAGTCAGCCACATGCTTCTCCGGATGTGTTGTGGCATTGCAGCTCGTCCAGTCAGGTCATGATTGTTGACCTCGGCACTACGACTCGTCACGGTGACGGCGTCGGACAGTGTCGTAGCCTCCCGGCGCTTGGTGCTTTACCTTCGGGAGTAGGTGCTCTTCGCACACCCCATTGTCATGCGCTTGAGATGATTTTGCCGACATGGCAACAAGCGTCTTATGCATTTGTCTGCTACTACTATGGTGATGGACATCACGGTTGACGTCGATGTTGGAAGCACCCTCAAGGCTGGCATCCGCCTTGACTTCGGTTCCATGAGAGCACACGTCCTCCACAGGATGAGAATCTGCTGGAGTTAGCGGGTCCACTCACGGGACCTCTGGGTATCCTGTTAGCCAAGATCCAAGGCCTGGATGATGTAGTAGTTATGTAACCTTGTTGTCACTGAGCGTGCTGCTTCCACGAGTCTGTCAACGACATTCTTGCCTTCTTCAGTATCTTCCTCTTCCGTATCTCCTCATGACGCTTCTTCAGCTTCACCCTCCGATCAATCCCAAGAGGCTACTATTCTTTCGATCCTTCACTATGCCGCCACGCCCCCTCTGGATGATTCATCTTTCGGTGGTTGGTCTCGAGCGCAGCGTCGTTATCGCCGCACGACCCGTCATGCTCGACTAAGCTTAGACAGATTGACCGCTCCAAGTGCTACCATTGCTATACCTGTCGAGGGGGAGAGTGGCTGTCAGGGACAGCCAGCCACATTGAAATCGACAGGGTCAGCACCCTCGCCTGAGAGCAGCATCGCAAAGTCACCTCATGCAGACTCGGATGCCACAGTGTTGACACATGATGTGGAGTCACATCCAGACATGGCATTGATGCTGGATACATGAGTGTCATCGAGGTCGACTCCCACGCCGGGGCAGGAGCCAAACGTTCTACAGCTGCAAATCGTACAAGAGCGGTGCAGGCCCCGAGTTCTTGGGCGGTGGAACTCGCGGCTCCGACCGGAAGTAGCCCGGTGGTGGCAGAGGAGCTCCGTACGGCCCGGGATGCCTCTTTTGGACTTCCGAGGGAGTTGGTGCAACAAGCTCACACCAGCCCGGCAGCAGACGCAGTGTAGGAGGCATGTGTGTCATCGAGGTCGACTTCCATGTTGGGGCAGGAGCCGGACGTCTTACAGCAGCAGATTGAATCAGGAGCATTGCAGGCCCCGAGTTCCTGGGCGGTGACACTCACGGCTTCGACTGGCGGCAGCCCGGTGCTGGCAGAGGAGCCCTGTATAGCCCGGGATGCCTCTTGCGGACTTCCGGGGGAGTTGGTGCAACAGGAGCACATGAGCCCGGCAGCGATCGTAGTACAGGAGCAGAGTGGATCAACTGGTTTTTCAGTCGTGGAGACATTCTTGAGAGCAGCGCTATTGAGGGAGATCACTGGGACATGTGCTGCAGCTGACACAACAAACTCAACCTTGTCATCAGCGCTGTCCAAGGATCATCTTCAGCATCAGGATTCACCCATGTTCCATGAGTCTACGGGTTCCCGTACACACAGAGGAGCTGCATCACACATGGCGGACTCAGGTGATGATTCTCACTCCATCATGGAGCGGGTGACAGCGACCAGTCATCCCGGCGAGATGATGCGTGAGCGCCAGTTGCGCTTGGTCGTTGCCTTGACTGGCATTGGATCAATTGTCGAGCCAGATTCCCACATAGCTATGTCCACTGTGCCTGCAGCTGAGGAAAGTATAGCAGATGAGATCACGCGGATAGAATCACCTCGTCAACAGCAACTCAGCTTTGCCCTCACGTGGTCATCCGTTGGTGACCCTGTTGGTCGCATCACCGATGAGAGTGGTAGTACCTACACGGACGATGTTTCCACAAACTCTGTGGACTCTGATGACTCTACCTCTTCCTTCTCTCTTGGCACCACTCATCCCTCCTTGTCTGACAGACACGAGCTGCGGTCAGTTTGTGACACCTTCAGTTGCATGAGATTTTTTAGTACCTCAACACGTTGTGAGTTTGGTCGACCCTCGGGAGGACGCAGCATCACCGACTCCATCTTCTTTAGGAGCAAAGACGCAGATGGAGTTGTATTCGTGAGTCTTGAAGTCTACACGTGCAGCATCCAGTGAGGTAGAGTTGGTCCTACGTGAGGCAGCCATGGGCCACCTCCGCATGTCCAAGGCAGCTTACGTTGACTAAGAGGAGTATGCACAGATGTTGTGGCAGGAGGTAATGGCAGCATGGGAATGACTATCAGCGTAGGGGAGCAGCACTAATATCTGCATGAGCTTTCCACAATTAGGATCTCGCACACACGTCCCAGGGGAGTACCCTATACCAGCTCCAAGTATGACGTCTAATGGAGACACTACCACGGTAGAGGTGAGCATGCCTTCAGTTTCGGCGACTCCATCATCGCTCCTCTTTCTACACCTGTTTCCATCATAGATCTTCCTCCACCTGCCTCAGCAGCTCCATCTTCATCTTCTTTCATGTGTGCGGGTCCGAATGAGTGTGCTAGCCCTCCTCCCCTTGTGGAAGTACACCCTTGTGCTTCTGGGTGGTCCATCCTCATTCGGAGGTCAGCTTCGCCACTTCATCCACGTTTGTGTAGTGCTCGTCCACTCCCTGCCCTCCAGCGTATCCTGATGCGCTACTGTACAACAGAGGGAGGAAAGAATCAGGGTTGAAACTTGTGGCAGTCTCACGAGTATTGGCATGTTCCGTAAGGTGCAGAGACGACAATTGTGGCAGTGGCCAGAGCTCCATTCTTCAGATGGCAGTAGACTCGTGCATGACACGGGGAGCAGTTTCTTCATGGTGCAATGACGACACATTTTCTTCCCCAGGATTGTGTAGAGGGAGGAGTTATCCATGTCAGCGCTTGTCAAAGTGAGCAGCTACTTTGGCATCAGTTTTGACCAGTACGACATCAGCACCTCAATTCAGTGCGTTGGGGTCAGGTTCCTCTTCCCAGGGGGAGTGTCGTGTGGACTTCGACCTGTTGCGACGTTGTAAGAGATGCATGACAAGTGGTCTTTGCTATGCCTTGAGTGTGGTACAGCAACTTGCGTGTAACTCATGCCATGTGCCTGTACATACCCTATGCATGTGATTGCATGTGGATCATAGTTCTTTGTTGGTCAAGATCCGGACACTTGGTAGGGTGTACCAGTGCCACAAGGAGACCCTCTTGCTTTATAACATGTGCATGATGTGCTTCGTGCTAGCGTGTGTGCATGTGTGAGACTCCTTGTATGGTTGAGACCCGGACACTTGGTAGTTTGTACTGGTGTCACAAGGAGATATTATGGTCTTTGTTGTGCTCCCGAGGACAGCGGGCTTGCCCTCTGTGCTTGGAGGAGGAGCCGGTGCATGTGTGTGGTTGATTGGTGCTCGCCACGGTTTTGCACGAGCCATCATCCCATGTCTTGGCTCACTTGTTGTTGTGTTGACGACTATGACAGCCAGGGGGAGTGCTGGTTTATGTGGCTTCAACCCATCACAAGCGACAGAGATGGATTACCTATGTACCCCACATTAATGGTACAGAATAGAGGAGAGCGTGACAAGACGACGGGCCTCTGGAATGTCCTAAGACTTCTCCAACACCTACGACAGTGCCGCAAAATGTGACCGATGCATTCCGGCAACCTGGTTGGTTTGTTAGGAGGTAGGAGGCTTTTCTCGGTGGGTCAAGACCCGCGTACCCGGTGGACTGTACCGGTGCGACGAGAAGACCCGATGGTACTAGTGTCACTTCCGAGACTTGGAAAGCGTGTTGTGCTGACTAGACCTTGACTCTGTGCGTTTCAGATACTAGTGCTCACTGTAGTTTTGCACGAGCCATCATTCCATGTCTTCGCTCACTTGTAGTTGCGTTGACGGCTATGTCAGCCAGGGGGACTGTTTGTTTATGTGGCTTCCACCCATCACGAGCGACAGAGATGGATTACGCATGTTCCCCACGTTGGTGGCACAGGGTAGAGGAGAGCGTGACCATACGACGGGCCTCTCCGGTGTCCTGAGACTTCTCCAGCACCTACGACAGTGCCGGCAAAACGCGATCGATGCGTATCGGCAGTCTGGTTGGTTTGTCAGGAGCTAAGAGGGTTTTCTTGGTGGGTCAAGACCGGCCCACCCAATGGACTGTACCGGTTCGACGAGGATACCTGATGGTACTAGTGCCGCTTTTGAGACTCAGAAAACATATTTTGCTAACTGGATGCTGATTCTGTGTGTTTTAGACACTGATCCTTCAGCCTCGGTGGTTGAGATCCGGGCACTTGGTGGTCTGTGCCAGTGCCCCAGGAGACCCAGCACTGATTGGTTGAGCCCTTGTTGACTTCTGTCAGACATGTATAGCTTGCATGTGGCTGAGACCGGGACATTTGGTGACATGTCTTGACGTCTTGGGAGGCCTCAACTTGCCGAGCCTGGCTAGCCGGTAATGCCAGTGTGTCACCGTAAAGTCTGGATGTGCATGGGATGTATTGCATATTTTCTTGTTGGTCGAGACCCGGGCACACGGTTGAATGTTCTGGTGCCTCGGGAGACCTCCATTGTGTGGTTTGATGTTGTATGACTTGTGTATTCCCCGTATGTGCCTTTTGGCACAACAGGGATGACGGGGCCTGGTGGGCTAGCTACCAGTCCCCAAGACATGAGCTCTCAGTAGGGCTTATTGTACTCCTGTCCTTGTTCTTTATGTGTTTCAAACCAAGCCAGATTTGGCCTTCACTATCTACCCTCACACCCAGTGCTCATGGCGGTTTTGCATTGGCCTACATGCCCTAATGAATTCTATCTCTTTGTGAAAAAGTGCACACAACACGTAAGTCACAGTGAACAGTGAGAAGCGATGATATAGCATGCCGATGAGAGTTCGCCTCGCTTGCGCATCAAGCATGAGCGGGCGATGCAGCCACCCAACAGTCAAGCGTAACTGCCCGATATTCACCGTGGGTCGATACATACCAAAACATAGAACAAATATGGCCTGGTGGCCCCCTCAGTATTTGCACCCGGAATATTAATGCAATTCCCTACAACCCACATGCAAGTTTGGAGACAGATCAAGGCATCCTAAAGTGTCCAAGGTCATGGGGGTTGCAGAGCAAGAAGCGGCATAGGTTGCTGCGTGAGATGTGGTTGCAGATGCATGGAACCGTCGCTGGATACATGTTGAGAGGACGAGGAGGAGCAGAGATTGGGGTGCTGACGCCAATTCTGTAAATTTTAGTAGGATGGCTGTGGTAGAGACCTTGCGGTAGCAGAGGACAGCGAACGAATGCATCTGCCACAGCAGTGTTTGATAGCCAAGACAATTGTATCAAGACGGCCAAGGGTAGCGGAGAAGCGTTGCTACTCTGATAACTGTTGTGACGGTGTGAGAATGCTTAGGATGCTGAGTTAAACAACAAAAAAAAGACTGCCATTGTCAAGGGTGTTGTGGCATAGTGGTGCTCGACTCGAGCGCACGAGACCCAACTAATGGCTCATTGTGATTCTCACTGTTGTATGTATGCGCTTGACATGTCCGGCACCCATTATCGATGGACACCTACTCCTGAATACAAATAATCCTCAGTGTCCCAATGCCCTCAATTGTCTTCACACCTCATCCTCGTCAGCTAGCAACGTCCTACTCGGCATAAAACATTGTTGCATCCCACGAGAATTCTTTTCATTACATTCGTGGCCCACTGACCTCATAATTTATACGCCGTTCGGCCAAGGGATTTTTAGCCGACTTTTGAGTTTTCGTTCACTAAGGTTCTGACATGTTCCATCATTTTCCAGAAGGGTCAACAGAAGTATCACGAATCGTTTTGATGTTTCAATACTGTTTGGTCGACTTCTCAAGGGTGCTAAACTTTCATCAAGCCACATCTTGAAACACCCTGACTTCTCGACGGAGTTTCTCAAAACGATCACCCATGATGCGGCGTTGCATTAGTCGCTCAACTCAACCGTCCAAGATCCAACACATGCCTCATTGTGTTTCTTGCTATTGTACACATGTGCTCCACATGTTCGACATTAGTCATCAAAGTGCACTTACTCGTAAATACAAACTATCCATCAATCCCAATTCTTGAGATTGTCTTGTGCTCTGCACCTTATCAC
This sequence comes from Penium margaritaceum, assembly GCA_023375785.1. NCBI lineage: Eukaryota > Viridiplantae > Streptophyta > Zygnematophyceae > Desmidiales > Peniaceae > Penium > Penium margaritaceum. Next base: position 3,164 of record SZWC01005453.1, on the reverse strand, counting down.
TAATGACCACCTACGTTTTGCTTTGCGTAACCCTTTGTATCATAGCACAACTGCGCTAGAGAGGGAGCTGACGCATAACTACAAGGCAACAACCTTGCATGTGTCCTTAGCATATCTCCACAGTTCATAAGTATGTAGACCTCACAGCAATATTGGTAAATGGAGCGAGCGCACCCAGCGAAGAGCAGCGCTATTCGACAAAGACAACTATAGAGGATCAGCTGCACGCCGTCTACGACGCTCTAGAGGAAACCCAGATTGCATCGGTCACTTTCAAGGATAATGGCACAACACTGAAACCCCGACGGCCAACCCAGTGAAGTACTCACCAAGAGATATCTCCAACTCTCGAGTGAGCCCAAGATTTGACTGGCACTTCTAATGCCGTTCGATCCTGCAAACTCCAAAGGATTGACGATGTGGATGTGGCTGATGATTTTGAAGGTGCACTTCACTACTACTGGGGTCAACAACGAAATGAATGAAAATTGACCTCACAATGTTGCTTTTGCGTGCCAAGGCTTTAAGTTGGTGGTCCAATGTAAAGGCCATCCAACGGAGGCATGAGACCGGCAGAGCTGGATCAATAGCTCACGCGACCGCTCTCATATTGTCAACCGCATGCTTCTGCCTCTTGAGCATATCAATCCGACGTGGCAAGACTCTGCCTCCACCAAGTATTTGGACAGACTTTGTACGTGCCATACTCGCAAGCTTTGGAAAGATGAACGACAAGTATGACGCATGCTGGAAGCTTCAACATCTACGCCTGTAGTCCAGCATGGCAGAGTACATGCAACATTTCAACGAAATCATCACCGGCATTGACCTCACCCCCAGTGAACTATGTTTCAACAACAACTTCAAGCGCAACATTAGCCGAGCCATCGCCATATCCGGCATCCAAGACGACCTTCCACGAATGACTGCAACAGAAAATCACATCGAAATTACTGTCCATAAAGCTCTCATGTAAGAATCCAACGGCTGGCAACCCCAAAGCCACAATCCGTATCATGGTGGAGGAAAGTCACACTCAATGAAAACCTCACCTTTGATGGAGACTGATGCCGTCAATGAATGCGATCAACGGTTGTGCTGAATTGTGAGAAGCAGGGCACATCTTGTGTGACTGTCAAAAACAATAACACACCTAAAAGGGAAGAAAGTTGCACAAGGAAAAAGAGGAGTTGAAAACAGCAAAGGGCAAGAGTAGAAGATGAAACTCATCTCTGGTAAAAAAATCTGTGCCAACATATTGCCCACCTAAACAGCTCATTTTGTCACAAATGAACGTCTTTTAGATCACAGTTTGACGAGGGACACGAGGATGAACAACCAGCAATAATGCCATGAGTACAACCAAGGAATTGTAAAATTTGGAAAATGGCACCGGCACTACTAGATGGAGGAGCTACTCACAGATAACTAAGCAACCAAATGGTTCAAAAGCTGGATTTACAAATCAAAACAATAGTGTTTGAAGGAAAACCTTTGACGGAAGACTGCAGATCCGTTGACTTCTCAAACCTCTTCACCTGTAAATCGAGGCTCTGCATGACGTAACGGTCAGGAAGAGTTACCCAATGAGCGACCACAAAATCATCCTCGGGCAATATTTCCCTTACTAGAAAAATCCGTAGGTAGACTAGAGTTGCGGAGTAGTCTATCTTAGCATTCATGCCAAAAAAAACACCTACCTCTACCCGACCAACCCATGATGCAACAAAAGTTACAGGAAATAACAGAGGCGGAAGCAGTAGAAGAAGTTGCGGCAGTCACAAAACATGATCTGACATCGCTGAATGTGGCAAAACAATACCTAGTATGCAGAGGACAAGTCTGGCTAGTCCACGTGGAAACAAGGGAAGCAGAAAAATCATAGCAGTGGACACAACTACATCAGTCTCGGCACCCGACAGGTTCTCAGCTGTTGTAGAGAAGTTTTCATTTGTCGTCAAGAGTTTGAAGGAATCTTTCTTAGATCACTAGATAGATCTGAAGCTGGACAACAGACCGGTGGTCAAGCCAAACCACAGACCTATTGGACGAGCCCCAAGTTTTTGGGCCATGTCATCGGCAACGAACCGAACACCATAAACCCAAAAAAGGTGGAAGCGGTCGCAGATTAGCCGACACCGAGAATCATTTGGGTATACGATTACTTGTGGAATTTTAGACCACTACCTTTCATTTCTGAAACACTACATCCGAGTGTCAGCACCTCTCTCTGATCTCACTCATAAATCTACCAACTCGAGTTGGAAAGATAATGAAAAAGAAGGATTTAACTCTTTGAGAAATGCTCTGACCTCAATGCTATTCCTATGATTGGCGGATCCAATGGTTGACTACGTCATGTCCACAGACGTGTCCAATCTACAAATTAGAGGTTTCCTCCTCCAAGAAAATGGCACTGAAGAACAACATGTATACATCACAAAAACTACGCAAGTCAGAATTCAAAAACGCAGTGCAGAAAACACTCATGGTTGTCCTTGTGTTCAACAAGTTGCGGTGTTACTTGGAATTCCAACAATGCATCGTTCGCACTGACCACCACAAACATATCAAGACTTGGCCAAAAATGTGCCGTCAACTAAGTTCATGAATGGAGTTACTTGAGTCCAATTTCAACTACTTCATCGAGTAACAACCTTGGAAAACTTATCCAGTGGATGTTGTCAGTAAAAAAACAAAACATACTGGTCAAGATTAACATGATGCTCATCGAACAAGACCCGTACCACGTGAGGCTATTTACAAAGAATCTGCAAAACGTGAATAATCTGATCGACGGTCATTACAGGCATCACCAGCCCACATCTCCTAATGCATCCGTACGTCGTAGACAAAATGCAAGAGAGGTGTTACGTCCCAGACATACACGAGTCCCTTAACTCCACGAGAAGGCCTTTTTGTCCATTCATTCCTCGCTCACCGGATGTCGAACTCTGGAATCCTACCTAAGGGCACTTTCTCCACCTGTCCTGATGTCCGCTATTCCATTCCTACAAGTTGACGTAGGGTTTGTGTTTGTATATGTATATGTATGTGTACATGTATATGTATATGTATATGTATATGTATATGTATATGTATATGTATATGTATATGTATATGTATATGTATATGTATATGTATATGTATATGTATATGTATAT
>SZWC01005452.1:117759-129707 GCA_023375785.1 Penium margaritaceum | reverse complement strand
CATGGTAGCCATGGTCCAATGTTGCTGGCCGTGACACAGCATGTAGGGTGAGAAGTTGGTAGAAGAATGAGGTGTGATGTTGTGTTCATAGATGATGTCTTCCATCTGCTCGTCCCAGGGTGCATTGTCATCCGACAACTTCCGGATGGTCTGCGTGATTGCCCAATCCATACGCTTGACCTGGCCTTGCACCTACAGCCGGTATGGTGCCCCATTCTCAATCCTGATGTTGAAGTATGCCACCACTTCTGTGAATTTCCCTGCGAAATGCAAGCCATTGTCACACTGGATGATATTGCATCCACCTCCACAATACATGACTTCTTCCTTCATAAACGTTGCGGCGTGTGGTGCGTCAGCCTTGGGGACCGCCCAAGCCATGACCCACTTGGTCATGTGGTCGATGCCGAGAATCCAGTACACGTTCTTGCATTGGGTGGTACGGAGGGGGCCATGAAAGTCAATTGCAACCCTCTCCATTAGTGTGCCGAGGCGGGCGCACACGAAGCGAGGCTGGTGGATCCGTTGGCGAGGGTGATGGCAGATGCAAGTCCCACATGTGGCAACAACCTCCCCCATCTGCTTCTTCAATCCCACCCAGTAGACCTGTGGGACGAGAGTCTCATATATGGTGGCAGAGCTTGCGTGCATCTGGTCGTGTTCTTGCATGATGAGTTTGTCCCGCTGCTTCACCATGGTGCACCAGCGCCATGGGTACGCGTCATACTCACGCCTCCAGATCCGCCCCTGTAGCCACACAAACTTGTCAAGCATGGCTTTGGAATCGGAGCGAACATGGGCGTCCGGGTAAATTTCCACCATGGTGCGACCACCAGATAGGACTTGGGCTCGTGCCCAATCTGACCACTCGTATGTTTTGACTAGTGGCTCGTGCTGCCAGTGCTCCGGGTCGCCCCCGGGCGCCAGGGCCAGGAGGCGACATCGCACATCCTCAAAGGTCTCCGGTGGTGGGACGCTCTTCCACCCGCAGACTCGGCCTGGTGCTGCTCGTCACCCTCCACTGGTGGGAGGGCGTCAGTCCGTGTGCGCCTTGAGGAGCTGCGTGTGATGGTTGGGTCTACGGTGCCTGTGGAGGTCGTGGTGACCGGACGCCGGCTGCGGGGGGAAGCGCTCCACGCGGTGTTGGAGGCATGACAGGTGCCGCATCAACCTATGGCCCGCGGGCCCCGGTAGGAAGGACTCCTGCATGAGTAAACTCAGGGATGGAAGGTGGATTATCCATCGGAGCTGGTGTTGCCCCCGGTGCGGCAGGAGAATTCGGGAGGGGAGGGGAGGCCGGTGCAACTCTCGGTCCGCCTCGGGACGGTAGATGATCCACCGGCAGCGCTGCCGCCGGGGATGCCGATGGAACTGGAGCATTAGGGGAAGAGGGAGGAGAGAGCGGGCGGGGGAGAGGACCGAAGACTGGAAGCACGGTTTAAGTCCCGCTTCGGAGAGGAGGAGAGGAGGGTAGAGAGTAAGCAAGAGAAGTTGGTAGCCGATCCACCGGAGGCGACGCAGTCGTTGGAGATGTGGTCGCAGCAGCCACGGGCGGCGCGGGTCGAGGGTGCGACGGTCCCGCGATGCTCCCCACCTGAGTGGATGTCAAGGGAGGAAGGGCGGACACCGAGGGCGGGACGGAAGTCGATGGTAGACGGTCAGCTGAGGAATGTTCCTCACGGTCGCGGGGCGATTCTTCACCGCTGGTGCTTGAATCAGATGCCGAGGAGGAAGGGCCGAGCCGCTGACGGTGAATTCAGCGCATGAGCATCCTCAGTGCCATCGCGTCAGGAGGGTCGACAGTTTGTACCGGGAAGATAACTGTGAGGCCCACATGATCCTGCCGATCTGCCTCCACATGGCGGTGTGAATCCCGCAGCATGATCCCACGGTGAGCAGATGGATGCAGGTCAGAATGAAGATGACCTTGCTGGCGATATTGCACCGCCCAGTCGAGAAAGCTGCGGAAAGCTTGTGCTCCGCGGCGAAGACAGAGGTCGAGGGGATAAAGAAAGCGTAGGAAGTCGTGATGGTGCAGATGAAAACTCCATGCCACGAATGGAAGGAGGTTGGGCTGGGTTCATTCTGGGTGCGTGGGGGTCATGGTCCAGTGTAGGAAACAGCATAAGGCTGCTGGTCCGGCAGTAGTGGAAAAATCCAGCGGATAGAGGTGCCGCAATTCTTCGAGGTACTTCTCCCACTCGTCCTCCAGCCTGTGTACGGCACTAGTGATGAACACGCGGGCTACATCACGGATCAATTGTTGTCGTAGGTACTGCGCACGCTCATCGATGAGTTGTTTGGCCTGATCAACGAGCGTGTAGATGGTACAGTATTGCTGGGAGACATCCTTGCGGAGGGCTAGGACTCTCGCCTGTTGCTGCGACATATCCTGCAGTCTCGCACGATCGGCTGCCCACTCCTCCTCACTCACGGTTTGTAGCTGCTGCAGATCTGGCAACTGCGCCTCGAGCTGCTGCAGCCCTGGAATCAAACGAGCCATCTCTGCACGTGTTGCCCGGAGGGTTCAGCCCAACTCTGCTCTTTGGTCAATAAGACGCTGCCCTTCCGCTGTGGGTGGCTCGTCACCTCTGTCCGCAGCCTTGTTCCATTCATCTTGTAGGCGTCGCACCTCTTAGAGTCTCGCTTGGATTGCCTCTGCTCGAGTTTCTTGGACGTGAACTCGCTGTTGTCTGTCAGCGCAGGCGGACTCGCACGCAGCAAGGGCGTTCCTCACGTGAGCCAGGTTGGCAACAAAGCTGCGTACATGGTCCGCGTATGTCCTCATCCACGTCTTGTGCTGCTCCAAGAGTCTCTCCACTCTGACTTTCCATTCTTGGTTCTGGGTGATGTGAAGCGAGAATGCTTGGCATAGTGCCTCGTTGCTATGAGGGTCAGGTAATTCCGACGAGGGTGGGGGTGCCGGGCAGGGGTCATCCATACACAAGGTGTGGAGAAGGTCTTCTGCTTCCGCCATAGTGAGAAACGCTGCGAGCGCGCGGGCCTCGAACTCAGAAGCAACAGCCGCGTTCACTATGCGTTCAGCGAGTACGTACGCGTACCGGGCCCAGTCGGTGTGGGCCATCTCCGGCGTGGGGCTGGTGGTGTCTGTATGTCGCTGTTCTCCAATAGTGGTTGCGTGGTAAGTGTGTTCCAGAGTGTTCAGAACTGTGGTTGTCTCTGTCGTTGACTGGCGGCTGCGTAAACGGTGTGAACTTTGTGAGCGTGAATTTGAGGGCAACTGTCCCGATCCGCGAGAGGGCGCCCGAGCCACCTGGGGCGGCCGGGCGGGATGGGCGTGCCGTCGTGGTTGTCGGAGGGCGAGGGGCATGTCAGGTTCCAGGTCACGTTGATGTGTTGGACGCTCACCTTGAATCCCCTGTGATCGCATGGAGATGCGTTCTCCTAAGTAGATGATGTCTTCTGAAGCTCCTGTCGTTGTTTGCATGCGTCATGTGATGCGGGCATGCACCTCCGTCGGATACGGTGCATGATCCTCCGGAGAGTCGCTGATCTCCGTGGACGATGCCAGTGCATCAACGACGATTATCATGAAGCCTGCTCCGGTGGATCGATCGCCCGCATGCACCGAGCGGCTGGTGGGGGAGGCCTGCCCCGTCAGCAATCGAGCGTCTCGCTGATGTGGAACTTCTGTTTCTTCAAATTGAAGCAGGACGCCTCGGCCCGCTCGGCCCGCTCTTCAGCCGCCTCTGCAGTACGCCGCCGACGTCACACGTGACCTCCTGTCAGCTCTCCACGCGGTGGGGCTCGTCGTCACGGGCAAGTCTCTGCTACCACGGTTGCCAGAACTGCTCCACAGCTCCATCAGCGGGATGACGCGACCATTGCATCACTCCCATAACCGTGCATGCGCCAAGCCGACGGGACACATTGCAGCAGCTGCACATGGCATAGAAGGACACTGGAGAGTCGCGGGGACCGCGCTTGGAGCTGGGTGGCTGGTACTCCCGTGGGAACTCAGGTCCAGGCCATGATGGCTCCGAGATGTGCTCCTCACGAAGCAGCCTTCCCATCCGGGGATGGCAGCACACCCTCTCACATGCACACTTCTCCTACACCGGATCCGGTCGAGCTTCCCTACTCTAACTTGTCGCGAGACGGGACGCGGGTCCCGCTCGACGGTCTGGTTTTACAGAGGGACAGCAATCTCTCAGTCCGGTCGACGACTGCAGGGCCAGCCTCCCACACCCAGGTCAGGCGAGGGGTCAACAACGTTGCTCGCCAATGGTGAACGCCGTCTCGCGAGTCGGGAGCAGAAGCGTCCAATGTCAGTGCTCCACCGTCAGCTTCAGCGTATTTGTAGCTCAGGATCAACGATATTGCATTAGTAGTCAGTTCTCGTCAGCAGTCGGTCCTCTTCTCGTCCTCCTCTTCTTATCTTCTCCTCGCACCGCTTCACAAGATCCCATCCCGCTGGCTAGCCCCTTTCGCGGCTCGCACATCAAAACGCCTTTGGATAAGGAGCCTTGAGTACCGCTCCTCCTTTTCAGTTTCGGACGCGGTTCCGCTACCATCAAGCCAGCCTCGGGCAGCTTTCCCTCCCTCTTGGCAGGTCTGGTCGGGTCACGGCGTCCGCGGCAATATCTTCCTTCGCGCCCCGTTGCTTCCCGGAATCGAACTGCCCTTCTCGCAATTTCTTTCCTTGATCGAGCGGCCGTCGGATGATTCGTCCACCTCCCCTTCCTCCTCTTGAACCCGGGCCAAGCTCCTTCCTCCCCCAATACTCCGGTGGATGAACGAAACATCATTAACAGTCAGCCACAATCAGAGTGTCCAATCACATTTCAGATATACTGGGCATGACCTTGCTGCTATAAACACGATGGAATACTGGTGGCTCTGTGTGGCAATTGAGTGCAATGCCTTGATAAAGTTGGCATGTGCCACTGACCATGACCACAAATGTATCCAAGTGACTTTTACTTCTATTGATCGTAACACCAGTCAGCCACGGTCAGAGTGTCCAAACACAGTACACATATATTGGGCATGATCTTGCAGGTACAAACAAGGTAGAATACTGGTGGCTCGGTGTGGCTATTGTGTGCAATACCTTGACAAAGTTGGCATGAGCCACTGACCATGACCACAAAGTTTACCAAGTACCTTAAACGGCTATGAATCATAACACGAGTCAGACACGGTCAGAGTGCCCAGTCACAGTTCAGATGAACTACGCATTACCTTGCAAGTATAAACAAGGTAAAAAACTGGTGGCTTTGCATGGCTATTGTGCGCAATGCCTTCACAAAAATGGCATGTGCCACTGACCATGACCACAAAGTTTACCAAGTACGTTAAACGGCTATGAATCATAACACGAGTCAGCCATGGCCAGAGTGTCCAATCACAGTGCACATCTAATATGCATGACCTTGCAGGTATAAAAAAGGGAAAAAACCGGTGGCTTGGTACGGCTATTGTGCGCAATGCCTTAAAAAAGGTGGCATGTGCCACTGACCATGACCACAAAGTTTCCCAAGTACCTTAAACGGCTATGAATCATAACACGAGTCAGCCACGGTCAGAGTATCCAATTGCAGTACAGATATACTGGTCATGACCTTGCAGGTTTAAACAAGGTAGAATACCGGTGGCTCGGTGTGGCTATTGTGCGCAATGCCTTGACAAAGTTCGCATGTGACACTGACCATGACCACAAATGTATCAAAGTGACTTTTATTTCTACTGATCATAACACGAGTCAGCCACGGTAAAAGTGTCCAATCAGAGTGCACATCTTATATGCATGAGCTTGCAGGAATAAACAAAGTTAAAAACCGGTGTCTTGACACGGCTATTGTGCGCAATGCCTTGACAAGGTTGGCACGTGCCACGGACAATGACGACAAAGTTTACCAAGTGACTTTAACTTCTAGGAATCGTAACAGAAGTCATCCATAGTCAGAGTGCCCAATCACAGTTCAGATGTACTAGGCATGACCTCGCAGGTATGAACAAGGTAAAAAACCCGTGGCTTGGCACGACTATTGTGCGCAATGCCTTGACAAAGTTTGCATGTGCCACTGTCCATGACCACAAAGTTTACCAAGTACCTTAAACGGCTATGAATTATAACACAAGTCAGCCACGGTTAGAGTGTCCAATCACTGTGCAGATATACTGTGCATGACCTTGCAGGTATGAACAAGGTAGAATTCTGGTGGCTCGGTGTGGCTATTGTGCGCAATGCCTTGACAACGTTGGCATGTGCCACTGACCATGACCACATATGTATCAAAGTGACTTTTAATGCTATTGATCATAACACGAGTCAGCCACGGTCAGAGTTTCCAATCACAGTGCAGATGTACTAGGCATGACCTTGCGGGTGCAAACAAGGTAGAATACTTGTGGCTCGGTGTGGCTATTGTGCGCAATGCCTTGACGAAATTGGCATGTGCCACTGACCATGACCACAAAGTTTACCAAGTGACTTTAACTTCTACGAATTGTAAGACGAGTCAGCCACGTTCACATTGCCCAATCACAGTGCACATATAATATGCATGACATTGCAGGTATAAACAAGTTAAAAAACCAGTGGCTTGGCACGGCTATTGTGCGGAATGCCTTTACAAAGTTGGCATGGGCCACTGACCAAGACCACAACGTTTACCAAGTACCTTAAACAGCTATGACTCATAACACGAGTGAGCCACGGTCAGAGTGTCCAATAACAGTACAGATATACTGTGTATGACCTTGCAGGTATGAACAAGGTAGAACACTGGTGGCTCGGTGTGGCTATTGTGCGCAATGCCTTGAAAAAGTTGGCATGTGGAACTGACCATGACCACAAATGTATCCAAGTGACTTTTACTTCTATTGATCATAACACGAGTCAGCCACGGTGAGAGTGTCTAATCACAGTGCAGATGTACTGGGTACAATCTTGCAAGTGCAAACAAGGTAGAATACTGGTGGCTCGGTGTGGCTATTATGCACAATGCCTTGACAAAGTTGGCATGTGCCACTGACCAGGACCACAAAGTTTACCAAGTGACTTTAACTCTACAAATAATAACACGAGTCAGCCACGGTCAGAGTACCCAATTACAGTGCACATCTAATATGCATGACCTTGCAGGTATAAACAGGGTAAAAAACTGGTGTCTTGGCACGGCTATTGTGCGCAATGCCCTGACAAGGTTGGCATGTGCTACTGACCACGACGACAAAGCTTACCAAGTGCCTTTAACTTCTACGAATCGTAACACGAGTCATCCACAGTCAGAGTGCCCAATCACAGTTCAGATGTACTATGCATGACCTTGCAGGTATAAACAAGGTAAAAAAACCCGTGGCTTGGCACGACTATTGTGCGCAATGCCTTGAAAAAGTTGGCATGTGCCACTGACCATGACCACAAAGTTTACCAAGTACCTTAAATGGCTATGAATTATAACACAAGTCAGCCACGGTCATAGTGTCCAATCACAGTGCAGATATAATGGGCATGACCTTACAATTATGAACAAGGTAGAATTCTGGTGGCTCGGTGTGGCTATTGTGCGCAATGCCTTGACAAAGTTGGCATCTGCCACTGACCATGACCACAAATGTATCCAAGTGACTTTTAACTACATTGATCATAACATGAGTAAGCCACGGTCAGAGTGTCCAATCACAGTGCAAATGTACTAGGAATGACCTTGCGGGTGCAAACAAGGTAGAATACTGGTGGCTCGACGTGGCTATTGTGCGAAATTCCTTGACGAAGTTGGCATGTGCCACTGACCATGACCACAAAGTTTATCAAGTGACTTTAACTTCTACGAATCGTAACACGAGTCAGCCACGGTCAGAGTGCCCAATCATTGTGCACATCTAATATGCATGACCTTGGAGGTATGAACAAGTTAAAAAACCGGTGGCTTGGCACGGCTATTATGCGCAATGCCTTGACAAAGTTGGCATGTGCCTTTGACCATGACCACAAAGTTTACCAAGTACCTTAACCGACTATGAATCATAACACAAGTCAGCCACGGTCAGAGTGTCCAATCACAGTGCAGATATACTGCACATTACCTTACAGGTATGAACAAGGTACAATTCTGGTGGCTTGGTGTGGCTATTGTGCGCAATGCCTTGCCAAAGTTGGCATGTGCCACTGACCATGACCAAAAACGTATCCAAGAGACTTTTACTTCTATTGATCATAACACAAGTCAACCACGGTCAGAGTGTCCAATCACAGTGCATATGTACTAGGCTTGATCTTGCATGTGCAAACAAGGTAGAATACTGGTGGCTTGGTGTGACTGTTGTGCGCAATGCCTTGACAAAGTTGGCATGTGCCCCTGACCATGACCACAAAGTTTACCAAGTGATTTTAACTTCTACGAATCATAACACGAGTCAGCCACGGTCACAGTGCCCAATCAAAGCGCACATCTAATATGCATGACCTTGCAGGTATAAACAAGGTAAAAAACTGGTGGCTTGGCACGGCTAATGTGCGCAATGCCTTGACAAAGTTGGCATGTGCCACTGACCACGACCACAAAGTTTACCAAGTACCTTAAACGGCTATGAATCAAAACACGAGTCAGCCACAGTCAGAGTGTCCAATCATAGTGCAGATATACTGCGCATGACCTCGCAGGTATGAAAAAGGTAGAGTACTGGTGGCTCGGTGTGGCTATTGTGCACAATGTCTTAACAAAGTTGGCATGTGCCACTGACCATGACCACAAATGTATCCAAGTGACTTTCACTTCTATTCATCACAACACGAGTCAGCCACGATCAGAGTCTCCAATCACAGTGCAGATGTACTGGGCATGATATTGCCGGTGCAAAAAAGGTAGAATACTGGTGGCTTGGTGTGTCTATTGTGCGCAATGCCTTGACAAAGTTGGCATGTGCCACTGACCATGACCACAATGTTTACCAAGTGACTTTAATTTCTATGAATCATAACACGAGTCAGCCACAGTCAGAAAACCCAATCACAATGCACATCTAATATGCATGATCTTGCAGGTATAAACAGGGTTTAAAACCAGTGTCTTGGCACATCTATTGTGCGCAATGCCTTGACAAAGTTGGCATGTGCCACTGACCATGACCATAAAGTTTACCAAGTGACTTTAACTTGTACTAATCGTAACACGAGCCAGCCACAGTCAGAGTGCCCAATCACAGTTCAGATGTTCTAGGCATGAGCTTGCAGGCATAAACAAGGTTGATAAACTGGTGTCTTGGCACAGCTATTGTGCGCAATGCCTTGACAAAGTTGGCATGTGCCACTGACCATGACCACAAAGTTTACCAAGTACCTTAAACAGCTATGAATCATAACACGGGCCCGCCACAGTCCGAGTGTCCAATCACAGTGCAGATATACTGAGCATGACCTTACAGGTATAAACAAGGTAGAATACTGTTCGCTCGGTGTGGTTATTGTGTGCAATGCCTTGACAAAGTTGGCATGTGCCACTGACCATGACCTGAAATGTATCCAAGTGACTTTTACTTATATTGATCATAATACGAGTCAGCCACGGTCAGAGTGTCCAATCACACTGCAGATGTACTAGGCATGATCTTGCAGGTGCAAACAAGGTATGATACTGGTGGCTCGGTGTGGCTATTGTGCGCAACGCCTTGACCAAGTTGGCATGTGCCACTGACCATGACCACAAAGTTTACCAAAAGACTTTAACTTCTATGAATCGTAACACGAGTCAGCCACAGTCAGAGTACCCAATCACAGTTCAGATGTACTAGGCATGACCTTACAGGTATAAACAAGGTAAAAAACTGGTGGCTTGGCATGGCTATTGTGCGCAATGCCTTGACAAAGTTGGCATGTGCCGCAGACCTTGACCACAAAGTTTACCAAGTACTTTAAACGGTTATGAATCATAACACGAGTCAGCCACAGTCAGAGTTTCCAATCGCATTGCAAATATACTGGGCATGACCTTACCGGTATAAACAAGGTAGAATACTGGTGGCTCGGTGTGGCTATTGTGCGCAATGCCTTGACAAAGTTGGCATGTGCCATTGACCATGACCACACGTATAACTAAGTGACTTTTAATTATAGTAATTATAACACACGTCAGCCACGGTCAGAGAGTCCAATCACAGTGCATATGTACTAGGCATGACCTTTCAGGTGCAAACAAGGTAGAACACTGGTGGCTCGGTGTGGCTATTGTGCGCAACGCCTTGACGAAGTTTTCATGTGCCACTGACCATGACCACAAAGTTTACCAAGTGACTATAACTTCTACGAATCGTAACACGATTCAGCCACGGTCAAAGTGACCAATCATTGTGCACATCTAATATACATGATATAGCATGTATAAACAAGTTAAAAAACTGGTGTCTTGGTACGGATATTGTGCGCAATGCCTTGACAAAGTTGGCATGTGCCACTGACCATGACCGCAAAGTTTACCAAGTACCTTAAACGGCTATGAATTATAACACAAGTCAGCCACGGTCAGAGTGTTTAATCACAGTGCAGATATACTGGGCATGACCTTACAGGTATGAACAAGGTATAATTCTGGTGGCTTTGTGTGGATATTGTGTGCAATGCCTTGACAAAGTTGGCATGTGCCACTGACCATGACCACAAATGTATCCAAGTGACTTTTACTTCTATTGATCATAACACGAGTCAGCCACGGTCAGAGTGTCCAATCACAATGAAGATGTACTAGGCATGATCTTGCAGGTGCAAACAATGTAGAATACTGGTGGCTCGGTCTGTCTATTGTGCGCAATGCCTTGACAAATTCGGCATGTGCCACTGACCATGACCACAAAGTTTACCAAGTGACTTTAACGTCTATGAATCGTAACACGAGTCAGCCACAGTCAGTGTGCCCAATCACAGTCCAGATGTACTAGGCATGACCTTGCAGGTATAAACAAGCTAAAAAACCGGTGGCTTGGCATGGCTGTTGTGCGCAATGCATTGACAAAGTTGGCATGTGCCACTGACAATGGCCACAAAGTTTACAAAGTACCTTAAACGGCTATGAATCATAACACGAGTTAGCCACGGTCAGAGTGTCCAATCATAGTGCAGATATGCTGGCCATTAACTTACATGTATAAAAAAGGTACAATACAGGTGGCTTGGTCTGGCTATTGTGCGCAATGCCTTGACGAAGTTGGCATGTGCCACTGACCATGACCACAAATGTTTCCAAGTGACTTTTACTTCTATTGATCATAACACGAGTCAGCCACGGTCAGAGTGTCTAATCACAGTGCAGATATACTGGGCATGATGTTGCAGGTACAAACAAGGCAGAATACTAGTGGCTCGGTGTGACTATTTTGCGCAATGCCTTGACAGAGTTGGCATGTGCCACTGATTCTGACCACAAATGTATCCAAGAGACTTTTACTTCTATTGATCATAACACGAGTCAGCCTTGGTCAGTGTGTCCAATCACAGTGCATATGTACTATGCATGATCTTGCAGGTTCAAGAAAGGTAGAATACTGGTGGATTGGTTTGACTACTGTGCGCAATGCCTTGAAAAAGTTGGCAAGTGCCACTGACCATGACTACAATGTTTACCAAGTGACTTTAACCTCTAAGAGTCATAACAAGAGTCAGCCACGGTCAGAGTGCCCAATCAAAGCGTACTTCTAATATGCATGACCTTGCAGGTATAAACAAGGTAAACAACCCGTGGCTTGGCACGGCTATTGTGCGCAATGCCTTGACAAAGTTGGCATGTGCCACTGTCCATGACCACAAAGTTTACCAAGTACCTTAAATGGCTATGAATTATAACACAAGTCAGCCACGGTCAGAGTGTCTAATCACAGTGCAGATATACTGGGCATGATGTTACAGGTATAAACAAGGTAGAATTCTGGTGGCTTGGTGTGGCTATTGTGTGCAATGCCTTGACAAAGTTGGCATGTGCCACTGACCATGA
>SZWC01005452.1:101023-113714 GCA_023375785.1 Penium margaritaceum | reverse complement strand
ATTTAAATCTGTATGTATATCATTCGATACAGAATTTTATACATATGTTACGGAACATACGTCTATACAAATTTGAGTGTGAAATACATGTACTTTAGTAGTTCTCAATGACACGTACATACATACATACATACATACATACATACATACATACATACATACATACACACATACATACATACATACATACATACATACATACATACATACATACATACATACATACATATAAACATCCATACATCCACATACATGTATATAGACATACATGCAAACATACATGCTTACATGCATACATATCTACATAAATACATACACATATACATGCATAGATACATACATGCATATAAACACATATATGTATTCATTCATAGCTACGTTTTCATGAGTATGTATTATCATATATACATATATACATATAAATATGCATATATCTTTATCTGTCTACACGTATACATGTATGTATATCAGTAAATATACATTTCTATGCATATGTTACGGAACATACATGTATACAAATTTGAGTATGAAATATACATGCTTTAGTATTCCATAATAACACATACATACATACATACATACATACATACATACATAAATACATACATACATACATACATACTTATATGCATACATACATACATACATACATACATACATACATACATAAATACAAGTAAACAAACATACACACACACATACATACATACCTACATACATACATACATACATAAATACATACATACATACATACATACATACATACATACATATATACATACACACACATGTACATACATGTATACATACATACATACATGCATACATACATGCATGCATACATCCATCCATACATACATACATACATACATACATACATACATACATACATACACACATACACATACACATACACACACATGCATACGAATATACATACATACATACATACATACATACACACATGCATACATACATACATACATACATACATACATACATACATACATACATACATACATACACACATATATACATACATATATACATACATACATACATACATACATACATACATATGTACATACATACATACATACATGCATACTTACATTCATACATGCATACGTACATATATATAAACATCCATACAACCACATACATATATACAGACATGCATGCAGACATGCATGCTTACATGCATACATAAATACATATATACATACACATAAAATGCATACATACGTACATGCGTATAAACATACACATGCATACACATGTATAATGATAGCTATATTTAAATGAATAATTGTGATTATATATATTCATGTAAATATACATACATCTTTACATGTATACATATATATATGTATGTATATTATTCAATATAAACTTCTATACCAATGCTGCGGAACACACGTCAATACAAATTTGAGTGTGAATTATATATTCTTTAGTAGTTCTTAATGACACATACATACATACATACATACATACATACATACATACATACAGACATACATACATACATAAATACATACATACATATATGCATACATACATACCTACATCCATACATACATACATACATACCTACATACATACATACATACATACATACATACATACAAACATACATACATACACACGCACATACATACATACATACATATCAACATCCATACATCTACATACATGTAAATAGACATACATGCAAACATACATGCTTACATGCATACATATATACATAAATACATACACATATACATGCATACATACATACATGCGTATAGACACATATATATATATATTTATTTATAGCTAAATCGACACGAATATGTATTCGTGTATATACATATATACATATAAATATGCATACATCTTTATCCGTATACATGTATACATGTATGTATATTATTAAATATACATTTGTATACATATGTTACGGAACATACATTTATACAGAGTATAAATGTACATTTGTACATACATTTGAGTATGAAATATATATACTGTAGTATTTCTTAATAACACATACATACATACGTATATACATACATACATACATACATACATACATACATACATACACACACACATACATACATACATACATACATACATACATACACACACACACACCGAGCCACCATTATTCTACCTTATTTATACCTGTAAGTTAATGCCCAGTATATCTGTTCTATGATTGGACACTCTGACCATGGCTGATTTGTGTTATGATGAATATACGCAAAAGTTACTTGCATGCATTTTTGGTCATGATTAGTGGCACATGCCAACTTTGTCAAGGCATTTCACACAAAAGCCACGCCATGCCACCAGTATTTTACCTTGTTTGTACCTGTAAGATCATGCCTGGTACATCTGCACTGTGATTGGACACTCTGACCGTGGCTGACTGTTGTTATGATTCATAGCCGTTTAAGGTACTTGGTAAACTTTGTGGTCATGGTCAGTGGTACATGCCAACTTTTTCAAGGCATTGCGCACACTAGCCGTGCCAAGCCACCGGCTTTTTACCTTGTTTATACCTACAAGGTCATGCCTAGTACATCTGAACTGTGTTTGGGAACTCTGACTGTGGCTGACTCGTGTTACGATTTGTAAAAGTAATAGTCACTCTGTAAACTTTGTGGTCATGGTCAGTGGCACATGCCAACTTAGTCAAGGCATTGCGCACAATAGCCGTGCCAAGACACCTGTTTTTTTACCCTTTTTATACCTGCAAGGTCATGCCCAGTATATCTGCATTGTGATTGGACACTCTGACCGTTTAATGTACTTGGTAAACTTTGTGGTCATGGTCAGTGGCACATGCCAACTTTGTCAAGGCATTGCGCACAATAGTCATGCCAGGCCACCGGTTTTTTACCTTGTTTATACATGTAAGGTCATGCATGTTATATATGTAATGTGATTTGATATTCTGACTTTGGCTGACTTGTGTTACGATTCGTATAAGTTAAAGCCACTTGGTAAACTTTGTAGTCATGGTCAGTGGCACATGCCAACTTTGTCAAGGCATTGCACACAATATCCACACCGAGCCACCAGCATTCTACCTTTTTTGAACATGCAAGATCATGCCTAGTACATCTGCACTGTAATTGGACACTCTGACCGTGGCTGACTCGTGTTATGATCAATAGAAGTTAAAGTCAGTTGGATACATTTGTGGTCATGGTCAGTGGCACATGCCAACTTTGTCGAGGCATTGCACACAATAGCCACACCGAGCCACCAGTATTCTACCTTGTTTGTACATGCAAGGTCATACCCAGTATATCTGCACTGTGCTTGATCACTCTGACCGTGGCTAACACGTGTTATGATTCATAGCCGTTTAAGGTATTTAGTAAACTTTGAGATCATGGTCAGTGGCACATGCCAACTTTGTCAAGGCATTGCGCACAGTAGCCGTGCCAAGCCACCAGTGTTTTACCTTGTTTATACCTACAAGGTCATGCCTAGTACACATGAATTGTGATTGGGCACTCTGACTGTGGCTGAATCGTGTTACGATTCGTAGAAGTTATAGTCACTTGGTAAACTTTGTGGTCGTGGTCAGTGGCACATGCCAACGTTGTCAAGGCATTGCGCACAATAGCCACACCGAGCCACCAGTATTCTACCTTGTTTGCACCTGCAATATCATGCCTAATACATCTGCACTGTTATTGGACACTATGACCGTGGCTGACTTGTGTTATGATCAATAGAAGTAAATTTCTCTTGGATACATTTGTGGTCATCGTCAGTGGCACATGCCAACTTTGTCAAGGCATTGCGCACAATAGCCACACCAAGCCACTAGTATTCTACCCTTTTTGTACCTGCAATATCATGCCTAGCACATTTGCACTATGATTGGATACTCTGAACGTGGCTGACTCGTGTTATGCTCAATAGAAGTAAAAGTAACTTGGATACATTTGTGGTCATGGTCAGTGGCAGATGCCAACTGTGTCAAGTCATTGCGCACAATAGCCTCGCTGAGCCACCAGTATTCTACCTTGTCTGTACCTGCAAGATCATGCCTAGTACATCTGCACTGTGATTGGACACTCTAACCGTGGCTGACTTGTGTTATGATTCGTAGTCATTTAAGGTACTTGGTAAACGTCGTGGTCATGGTCAGTGGCACATGCCAACTTTGTCAAGGCATTGCTCACATGAGCCATGCCAAGCCACCGGTTTTTAACCTTGTTTATACCAGCAAGGTCATGCATATTAGATGTGCACTGTGATTGGGCACTCTGACTGTAACTGACTCGTGTTACGATTCGTAGAAGTTAAAGTCACTTGGTAAACTCTGTGGTCATGGTCACTGGCACATGCCAACTTTTTAAAGGCATTGCGCACAATAGCCACACCAAGCCACCGGTATTCTACCTTTTTTGCACCTGCAAGATCATGCCTAGTATATTTGCACTGTGATTGTCCACTCTGACTGTGACTGACTCGTGTTACAATTCGTACAAGTTAAAGTCACTTGGTAAACATTGTGGTCATGGTCAGTGGCACATGCCAACATTGTCAAGACATTTCGCACAATAGCCACACCGAGCCACCAGTATTCTACCTTTTTGTACCTGCAAGATCATGCCTAGTACATTTGCATTGCGATTGGACACTCTGACCGTGGCTGACTCGTGTTATGATCAATAGAAGTAAACGTCACTTGGATATATTCGTGGTCATGGTCAGTGGCACGTGCCAACTCTGTCAAGGGATTGTGCAAAATAAAACACCGAGCCACCAGTATTCTACCTTGTTTATACTTGCAAGGTAATGCCCAGTATATCTGCAATGTGATTGGACACTCTGACCGTGGCTGACTCATGTTATGATTGATAGCCGTTTCAGGTACCTGGTAAACTTTGTGGTCATGGTAAGTGGCACATGCCAACTTTGTCAAGGCACTGCGCACAATAGCTGTGCCAAGCCACCGGATTTCAACCTTGTTTATACCGGCAAGGTCATGCATATTATATGTGCACTGTGATTGGGCATTGTTGACCATGGCTAACTCGTGTTACGAGTCGTAGAAGATAAAGTCACTTGGTAAACTTTGTGGTCATGGTCAGTGGCAAATGCCAACTTTGTCAAGGCATTGCGCACAATAGCCACACCGAGCCACCAGTATTATACCTTTTTTTGTACCTGCAAGATCATGCCTAGTACAGCTCCACTGTGATTGGACACTCTGACTGTGGCTGACTCGTGTTATGGTCAATAGAAGTAAAAGTCACTTGGATACATTTGTGGTCATGGTCGGTGGCACATGCCAACTTTGTCAAGGTATTGCGCACAATAGCCACAGCGAGCCACCAGTATTCTACCTTGTTCATACTTGCAAATTCATGCCCAGTATATCTGCACTGTGATCGGACACTCTGACCGTGGCTGACTCGTGTTATGATTCATAGCCGTTTAGTGTACTTGGTAAACGTTGTGGTCATGGTCAGTGGCACATGCAAACTTTGTCAAGGCATTGCGCACAATATCCGTGCAAAGCCACCGGGTTTTTACCTTTTTTATACCTGCAAGGTCATGCATATTAGATGTGCATTCTGATTGGGCACTCTGATCGTGGCTGCCTCGTGTTACGATTCGTAGAAGTTAAAGTCACTTGGTACACTTTGTGGTCATGGTCAGTGGCACATGCCAACTTTCTCAAGGCATTTCGCACAATAGCCCCACCGAGCCACCAGTATTCTACCTTGCTTGTACCTGCAAGATCATGCCTAGTACATCTGCACTACGATTGGACACTCTGAACGTGGCTGACTCGTGTTATGATCAATAGAAGTAAAAGTCACTTGGATACATTTGTGGTCATGGTCGGTGACACATGCCAAATTTTTCAAGGCATTGCACACAATAGCTGTCAGAAATATGACTCTGACAAGGTCCTTCTCATATATCCCTTGGATAAACGGAGCTCTCGTTATCGGCTCATGTCCCGCACCAAACCTTCTCGGCAATGGCTGGTCGGTCTTGACCGTTCAACCAGAGTCATGTCGCCCCTGATAAGCGACCACGTCGCCACGCATGCGGCTAGCGAAAAGAAGCCGTTTATACCCATTTTATCCTGTTCTGCTATATATAATGAGGATGTTTATTCCCTCCCTAGTTCAACTAGAACAGTTATGCCCATCTTGTTCCCTTGGTTCCTCGGTTTTGCCGCCGTGTCTTCGCTCTGCTCGCAATTCGCATTTATTACCTTCGCCAGCCTCTCACAGCTCTCAACTCTTTGGTCGGTCACTCTCGCTCCTTTGCTCAGTCCTCAATCAGTCATCACTCGCCTTTCGTCCGAGCTCTCTCTCTCTCTCAACATCCGGTCTGCCTCGTCTCCTTGTGACCCTCGGCCTCTATCAAGCTCTGCGACTAACTCCTCGGGACCGCTCTCTCTTACGTCACATTGGTGCCAGACTTGTGGTTGTTCCGATGCCTCTGCTTGCTTCTTCTACTGCCGATCTCGTGCCTACATTCTTTTGACATGGTATCAGAGCATCCGGCAACATCACCAGGTGCCTCGTGACCGAGTCATCGCTCTGCCGCCACCATTGCGTCCCTTCTCAAATTTGCACCCCTCCACCGCCGTCATCGCCACTTTGCGCCTCCCCGCTTCATCAGTAGCTGACATCAACAGCACCGCTTGAAGTGCTCTTTGCGCTAAAGCAACACCTCGTCATTCTAAGGAAGCCCTGTACCCATTCTGCGACCGTGGCAACCAATTGGTGACTTGTCGTGAAACAACAGCTGCAAGCAACTCCAAAGCCGCCACCTTCTGTCAACTTCCTGGAAGCTTCCTGCCGCTCGTTACCTGCTTCTCCTCATCCCATCAACCTTGCAAACACCTCCGCCCTTCTCCTTTTCCTTCATCGGCCTCATATGTGCCATGTACTCCATCGACATCAGCCTTTTTGCACTCGTTGTGCCGTACCGCATCCTCGCACCGCCTTCTCGTAGCGTCAGCAGCAGTAGTGCAACGCCCGCCGTCAGGACATCGGACACCTTTAGTCTTCTTGCTCCTATTGCGAGCCAACTAGGGAACAAGTCATCGCTCTCCTGACACCAGCAGACTGGAATCTCTGCTCTCCGCATGACTCCCTCTGCTGCAACCAACTTCCTCTAGTTGTCAGGATGTCAGACACTGCCAGTCTTCCTTCCCGCCGAGGGCCAAATGGGGAACAAGCCGTCACTGTCCTGAAAGCAGAGGTAGAGGTTGTCTCGCTATTCCTCTCTGCCGCGCCGTCTCTCATCTTGCCGTCCTCTGTCTGTCTCGTTTCCCCCTTTCTCCTTGAGCATTGTCAATCAATCTTCATCCTCATCTGCTACTCTCGGTCCTCCTCATCATCCTCACTCCAGCCTTCTTTCTTACCTCAGTCACATCTGCCTTCCTTGCGTCGCTCTTTGCCTGCCTCTTCCGCTTCATCAACAGCTCGTCTCACCTCATCTCCTTTCGGCTCCTCCCAGGTTCCTTGTCAGCAGCATTTTCCGCACCGCCTTCTTCATCAGCCTTCATCCACGCATGTGGTTCTGCCCCTGTACCCACTCAGCCCTCAGCTACCTCAGATCTTGCTTCTGTATCGTCCGCTCGGCACAAGGATCCGCCGGGTCGCATCGCTCCCTTCGCGACGACCTGCGCCCACGCCGAAATCTTCCGCAGCGCACGTGGTTCTGTCCCCGCGCCCACTCCTATTTCACCAGCTTCCGCTTGATCATCATTCGCATCTGTGGCCAGCACAAGGACCTGCACAAGCTCGCTGCCCGCTTCGCAGCAGCCTGCACCCATGCCGGCAGCAGATTTCTTGTGGCGTGTTCGCACCTGCCTTCCCCTTGCCGCATTCTACCACCTTTATTCCAGGAGCACACGTGGTTTTGTCCCTGCATCCACTCGTTCATCAGTCATCTCTGCCTCCTCCCGGTTGCTCCAGTCTCGTCATTTGCTCGGCACACGGACCCGCCCAATCGCAATGCCAGCCTCGCTACGACCTGCACCAGCACCGCAACATCCTCAGCGCACACGGTTCCACCCCTGCGCTCACTCCAACAAGCATCCTCCTCCTCTACAGCATCCTCCTACTCACCCACATCCTCCTTCTCAGTATCCTCTCTCGTCTCCTCTACTCGGTAATCCAATCTGCCTGGTCGCACTCGTCAATGCCCTGCACTCACGCCAAACCTTCTGCAGCACTTCTCTTCCACCCTCCCTCTCCCTTCTTATCCAACCCCAGCTCCATCTTCAACAGGGTGAACCTGCTGCGCTACGCTGGTGAGCAGACACCAACAACTGCCACGCACCCACAATGACAAATTAGTATGGCAGCACAAGTCCTCGACTGGACACATATTCCGATTCTTGATCAGTTGGGATAAAACATACACGACTGGTATGGTGGCATACAAATGAAGACAAATCACTATTTTCTCCGTGGGTATCAGCTCTCCCTCTTTCTGGAAGGAGTGTATGACAACCCCGGGTGTCCTCCAACAGCTTACATGACAACCTTACAGGACATAAAAAGGTGTCTACGTGACACCACCCATATTGTCTACCACAGGATTATCGACGAAGTGTCACCAATCGCAGCAATGTGGCACACCCTTGTGGCAGTAGCGTGGAGCCCAACTCTTTGTAACGTGATCATCCTCTCCCTCCGTCAAGTGGTTAATCCCCCCATCAGACAGCGACAATTGGACACTGAGGCCCTATAGGCACTCAGGGATTATGCCTTGTCGGACTCAAGGGGGCTGTCAGAAATATGACTCCGACAAGGTCCTTCTCATACATCCCCTGGATAATCCGAGCTCTCGTTACCGGTTCAGGTCCCGCACCGAACCTCCTTGGCAACGGCTGGTCGGTCTCGACCGTTCCACAAGAGTCAAGCAATGACCACGTCGCCACGCGTGCGGCTAGCGAAAAGAAGCCGTTAATACCCGGTTTATCCTGTTCTGCTGTATATAAGAAGGATGTTTATTCCCTCCCTAGTTCAACCAGAACAGTTATGCCCATCTTGTTCCCTTTAGTTCCGCGGCTTTGGCGCCGTGTCTTTGCTTTGCTTGCACTTCGCATTTCTTGCCTTCGCCAGCCTCTCACAGCTCTCAAATCTTTGGTCCGTCACTCTCCCTCCTTCACTCAGTCCTCAACCAGTCATCACTCATCTTTCGTCTGAGCTCTCTCTCTCTCTCTGAACATCCTATCACCCTCGTCCCCTCTTGAACCTCGGCCTCTATCAAGCTCTACGACTAACTCCTCGGGACCGCTCTTGCTTACGTCACTTTGGCACCGGACTTGTGGTTGTTCCGATGGCTCTGCTTGCTTCTGCTACTGCTGCTCTCGTACCTGCATTCTTCTGACAATAGCCACACCGAGCCACCAGTAATCTGCCTTGTTTATACCAGTAAGGTCATGCCTAGTATATGTGCACTGTGATTGGGTACTCTGACCGTGGCTGACTCGTGTTATGATGAATAGAAGTAAAAGTCACTTGGATACACATGTGGTCATAGTCAGTGGCACATGCCAAATTGGTCAAGGCATGGCATACAATAGCCGTGCCAAGACACCGGCTTTCTACCCTGTTTATACCTGAAAGGTCATGCATATTAGATGTGCACTGTGATTGGGTACTCTGACCGTGGCTGACTCGTGTTATGATGAATAGAAGTAAAAGTCACTTGGATACACATGTGGTCATAGTCAGTGGCACATGCCAAATTGGTCAAGGCATGGCATACAATAGCCGTGCCAAGACACCGGCTTTCTACCCTGTTTATACCTGAAAGGTCATGCATATTAGATGTGCACTGTGATTGGGTACTCTGACCGTGGCTGACTCGTGTTAAGATTCATAGCCGTTTAAGGTACTTGGTAAACTTTGTGGTCATGATCAGTGGCACATGCCAACTTTGTTAAGGCATTGCGCACATTCGCACACCGAACCACCAGTATTCTACCTTGTTTGAACCTGCAAGATCATGCCTAGTACATCTGCACTGTTATTGGACACTCTGACCGTGGCTGACTCATGTTGTGGTCAATAGAAGTAAAAGTCACCTGGATACATTTGTGGTCATGTTCAGTGGCACATGCAAACTTTGTCAAGGCACTGGTCAGTAGCCACACCGAGCCACCAGTATTCTACCTTGTTTATATCTGCAAGGTCATGCCCAGTATATGTGCACTGTGAATGGACAATCTGAACGTGGCTGACTCGTGTTATGATTCATAGCCGTTCAAGGTACTTGGTAAACTTCGTGGTCATGGTTAGTGGCACATGCCAACTTTGTCAAGGCATTGCGCACAATAGCCGTGCCAAGACACCGGCTTTCTACCCTGTTTATACCTGAAAGGTCATGCATATTAGATGTGCACTGTGATTGGGTACTCTGACCGTGGCTGACTTGTGTTATGATTCGTAGAAGTTAAAATCACTTGGTAAACATTGTGGTCATGGTCAGTGGCACATGCCAACCTTGTCAAGGCATTGCGCACAATAGCCACACCGAGCCACTACTATTCTACCTTGTTTGCACCTGCAATATCATGCCTAGTACATCTGCACTATGATCGGACACTCTCACCATGGCTGACTCGTGTTATGGTTCATAGCCGTTTAAGGTACTTGGTAAACTTTGTGGTCATGGTCAGTGGCACATGCCAACTTTATCAAGGCATTGCGCACAATAGCCACACCGAGCCGCCAGTATTCTACCTTGTTTGTACCTGCAAGATCATGCCTAGTACATCTGCACTGTTATTGGACACAATGACCGTGGCTGACTCGTGTTATGATCAATAGAAGTAAACGTCACTTGGATACATTTGTGGTCATGGTTAGTGGCACATGCCAACTTTGTCAAGGCATTGCGCACAATAGCCACACTGAACCACCAGTATTCTACCTTGTTTGTACCTGCAAGATCATGCCTAGTACATCTGCACTGTCATTGGACACTCTGACCGTGGCTGACTCGTGTTATGATCAATAGAAGTAAAAGTCACTTGGATACATTTGTGGTCATGGTAAGCGGCACATGCCAGCTTTGTCAAGGCATTGCGCACAATAGCCACACCGAGCCAGTAGTATTCTACCCTTTTTATACCGACAAGGTCATGCCTAATATATCTGCACTGAAATTGGAAACTCTGATCGTGGTTGACTCGTGTTATAATTCATAGCCGTTTAAGGTACTTGGTAAACTTTGTGGTCATGTTCAGTGGCACATGCCAACCTTGTCAAGGCATAAAATACAATAACCATGCCAGGCCACCGATTTTTTACCTTGTTTATACCTACAAGGTCATGCATATTAGATTTGCAATGTCACTGGGCACTCTGACCGTGGCTGACTCGTGTTACAATTTGTAGAAGTGAAAGTCACTTGGTAAACTATGTGGTCATGGTCAGTGACACATGCCAACTTTGTCAAGGCATTGCGCACAATAGCCACACCGAGCCACCAGCATTCTACCTTATTTGCACCTGCAATATCATGCCTAGTACATCTGCAATGTGATTGGACACTCTGACCGTGGCTGACTTGTGTTATGATCAGTAGAAGTAAAAGTCACTTGGATCTATTTGTGGTCATGGTCAGTGGCACATGCCAACGTAGTCAAGGAATTGCGCACAATAGTCACACTGAGACACCAGTATTGTACCTTGTTTGTACCAGAAAGGTTATGCCCAGTGTATCTGCAGTGTGATTGGACACTCCGACTGTGGCTGACTCGTGTTAAGATTCATAGCCGTTTAAGGTACTTGGTAGACTTTATGGTCATGGTCAGTGGCACATGCCAACTTGGTCAAGCCATTGCGCACAGTCGCCGTGCCAAGCCACTGGTATTTTACCTTGTTTATACCAGCAAGGTCATGCCTAGTACATCTGAACTGTGATGGGGTACGCTGACTATGGCTGACTCATGTTACGATTCGTATACGTTAAAGTCACTTGGTAAACATTGTGGTCATGGTCACTGGCACATGCCAACTTTGTCAAGGCACTGCGCACAATTGCCACATCAAGCCACAAGTATTCTACCTTGTTTTTACCTGCAAGATCATGCATAGTACATATGCACTGTGACTGGACACTCTGACTGTTGCTGACTCGTGTTATGATTCATAGCCGTTTAAGGTACTTGGTAAACTTTGTGGTTATGGTGAGTGGCACATGCCAACATTGTCAAGGCATTGCGCACAATAGCCGTGCCAAGCCACCAGTTTTTGACCTTGTTTATACCTGTAAGGTCATGCATATAAGATGTGCACTGTGATTGGGCACTTTGATCGTGGCTGACCCGTGTTACGATTTGTATAAGTTAAAGTCACGTGATGAACGTTGTGGTCATGGTCAGTGGCACATGCCAAATTGGTCAAGGCATGGCATACAATAGCCGTGCCAAGCCACCGGTTTTTTGCCTTGTTGATACCTGCAAGGTCATGCATATTATATGTTATTTGGCACTCTGACCATGGCTGACTCGTGTTACGATTCGTAGAAGTTAAAGTCACTTGGTAAACGTTGTGGCCATGGTCAGTGGCACATTCCGCCTTTGTCTAGGCATTGCGCACAATAGCCACAACGAGCCACCAGTATTCTACCTTGTTTGTACGTGCAAGATCATGTCTAGTACATCTGCACTGTGATTGGACAC
>SZWC01005452.1:83437-100262 GCA_023375785.1 Penium margaritaceum | reverse complement strand
GGCATTGCGCACAATAGCCACACCGAGCCACCAGTATTATACCTTGTTTGCACTTGCAAGATTATGCCTAGTACATCTGCACTGTGATTGGACACCCTGGCCGTGGCATTTCGTGTGATGATCAATATAAGTAAAAGTCACTTGGATACATTTGTGTTCATGGTCAGGGGTACATGCCAACTTTGTCAAGGCATTGCACAAAATAGCCAAACCGAGCCACCAGTATCATACCTTGATTATACCTGCAAGGTCATGCCCAGTATATCTGCACTGTGATTGGACACTCTGACCGTGGCTGACTCGTGTTCTGATTCATAGTCGTTTAAGGTACTTGGTAAACTTTGTGGTCATGGTCAGTGGCACATTCCGCCTTTGTCTAGGCATTGCGCACAATAGCCACAACGAGCCACCAGTATTCTACCTTGTTTGTACGTGCAAGATCATGTCTAGTACATATGCACTGTGATTGGACACTCTGACCGTGGCTGTCTCGTGTTATGATCAATAGAAGTAAAAGTCAATTGGATACATTTGTGGTCATGGTCAGTGGAACATGCCAACTTTATCAAGGCATTGCGCACAATAGCCGTGCCAAGCCACCGGTTTTTTTTCCTTGTTTATATATGCAAGGTCATGCATACGAGATGGGCACTGTGATTGGGCACTCTGAATGTGGCTGACTGGTGTTATGATCAATAGAAGTAAAAGTCACTTGGAAACATTTGTGGTCATGGTCAGTGGCACATGCCAAATTGGTCAAGGCATGGCATACAATAGCCGTGCCAAGCCACCGGTTTTTTGCCTTGTTGATACCTGCAAGGTCATGCATATTATATGTTATTTGGCACTCTGACCATGGCTGACTCGTGTTACNTTGCGCACAATAGCCACACCGAGCCACCAGTATTCTACCTTGTTTGCACCTGCAAGATCATGCCTAGTACATCTGCACTGTGATTGGACACTCTGACCGTTGCTGACTTATGTTATGATCAATAGAAGTAAAAGTCACTTGGATACATTTGTGGTCATGGTCAGTGGCACATGCCAACTTTGTCAAGGCACTGGGCACAATAGCCACACTGAGCCACCAATATTCTACCTTGGTTGTACCTGCAAGGTCATGCCCATTGTATCTGAACTGTGATTGAACACTCTGACCGTGGCTGAATCATGTTATGATTCATAGCCGTTTAAGGTACTTGGTACACTTTGTGGTCATGGTCAGTGGCACATGCCAGCCTTTTGAAGGCATTGCGCACAATAGCCACACCGAGCCACCAGTATTCTACCTTGTTTTAACCTGCAAGATCATGCCTAGTACATCTGCACAGTGATTGGACACTCTGACCGTGGCTGACTTGTGTTGTTATCAATAGAAATAAAAGTCACTCGGATACGTTTGTGGTCATGGTCAGTGGCACATGCCAACTTTGTTTTGGCATTGCGCACAATAGCCACACCGAGCCACCAGTATTATACCTTGTTTGCACTTGCAAGATTATGCCTAGTACATCTGCACTGTGATTGGACACCCTGGCCGTGGCATTTCGTGTGATGATCAATATAAGTAAAAGTCACTTGGATACATTTGTGGTCATGGTCAGGGGCACATGCCAACTTTGTCAAGGCATTGCACAAAATAGCCAAACCGAGCCACCAGTATCATACCTTGATTATACCTGCAAGGTCATGCCCAGTACATCTGCACTGTGATTGGACACACTGACCGTGGCTGACTCGTGTTCTGATTCATAGTCGTTTAAGGTACTTGGTAAACTTTGTGGTCATGGTCAGTGGCACATGCCAAGTTTGTCAATGCATTGCGCACAATAGCCGTGCCAAGCCACCGGGTTTTAACCTTGTTTATACCTGAAAGGTCATGCATTTCAGATGTGTACTGTGATTGGGCACTCTGACCATGGCTGACTCGTGTTACGATTCGTAGAAGTTAAAGTCACTTGGTAAACGTTGTGGCCATGGTCAGTGGCACATTCCGCCTTTGTCTAGGCATTGCGCACAATAGCCACAACGAGCCACCAGTATTCTACCTTGTTTGTACGTGCAAGATCATGTCTAGTACATCTGCACTGTGATTGGACACTCTGACCGTGGCTGTCTCGTGTTATGATCAATAGAAGTAAAAGTCAATTGGATACATTTGTGGTCATGGTCAGTGGAACATGCCAACTTTATCAAGGCATTGCGCACAATAGCCGTGCCANCTCGTGTTATGATTCATAGTCGTTTAAGGTACTTGGTAAACTTTGTGGTCATGGTCAGTGGCACATGCCAAATTTGTCAAGGCATTGCGCACAATAGCCGTGCCAAGCCACCGGTTTTTTTCCTTGTTTATATATGCAAGGTCATGCATATGAGATGGGCACTGTGATTGGGCACTCTGACCGTGGCTGACTGGTGTTATGATCAATAAAAGTAAAAGTCACTTGGAAACATTTGTGGTCATGGTCTGTGGCACATGCCAACTTTGTCAAGGCATTGCGCACAATAGCCACACTGAACCACCAGTATTCTACCTTGTTTATACCTGCAAGTTCATGACCAGTACATCTGTACTGTGATTGGACACTCTGAACATGGCTGACTTGTGTTATGATCAATAGAAGTAAAAGTCACTTGGATACATTTGTGGTCATGGTCAGTTGCACATGCCAAGTTTGTCAAGGCATTGCGCACAAAAGCCACAACGAGCCACCAGTATTCTACCTTTTTTGTACATGTAAGATCATGCCTAGTACATCTGCACTTTGATTGGACACTCTGACCGTGGCTAACTCGTGTTATGATTCATCGCCGTTAAGGGTACTTGGTAAACTTTGTGGTCATGGTCAGTGGCACATGCCAACTTTGTCAAGGCATTGCGCACAATAGGCGTGCCAAGCCACCAGCTATTTACCTTGTTCATACCTGCAAGTTAATGCCTAATACATCTGAACTGTGATTGGGCACTCTGCCAGTGGCTGACTCGTGTTACAATTCGTAGAAGTTAAAGTCACTTGGTAAACTTTGTGGACATGGTCAGTGGCACATGCCAAGTTTGTCAAAGCATTGCGCACAATAGCCACACCGAGCCACCAGTATTCTACCTTGTTTCCACCTGCAAGATCATGCATACTACATCTGCACTGTGATTGGGCACTCTGACCGTGGCTGACTTGAGTTATGATCAATAGAAGTAAAACTCAGTTGGATACATTTTGGTCATGGTCAGTGGCACATGCCAACTTTGTCAAGGCATTGCGCACGATAGCCACACCGAGCCACCAGTATTCTAGATTATACGTGCAAGTTCATGCACAGTATATCTGCACTGAGATTGGACACTCCGACCGTGGCTGACTTGTGTCATGATTCATAGCCGTTTAAGGTACTTGGTAATCTTTGTGGTCATGGTAGTGGCACATGCCAACATTGTCAAGGCATTGCACACAAAAGCCGTGCCAAGCCACATGTTTCTTACCTTTTTTATACCTGGTCATGCATGTTAGATGTGCGCTGTGATTGGGCAGTCTGACCGTGGCTGACTCGTGTTACGATTCGTAGAAGTTCATGTCACTTGGTAAACTTTGTCATCATGGTCAGTGGCACATGCCAACTTTGTCAAGGCATTGCGCACAATAGCCACACGGAGCCACCAGTATTCTACCTTGTTTGCACCTGCAAGATCATGCATATTACGTCTGCACTGTGATTGGACACTCTGACCGTGGCTGACTCGTGTTATGATCAATAGAAGTAAAACTAACTTGGATACAATTGTGGTCATGGTCAGCGGCACATGCCAACTTTGTCAAGGCATTGCGCACAATAGCCACACCGAGCCACCAGTATTATAGCTCATACGTGCAAGGTCATGCCCATTATATCTGCACTGAGATTTGACATTCTGACCATGGCTGACTCGTGTAATGATTCATAGCCGTTTAAGGTACTTGGTAAACTTTATGGTCATGGCAGTGGCACATTCCAACTTTGTCAATGCATTGCGCAAAATAGCCATGCCAAGCCACCGGTATTTTACCTTGTTTATACCTGCAAGGTCATGCATATTAGGTGTGCGTTGTGATTGGGCACTCTGACCGTGGCTGATTCGTGTTACGATTCGTAAATGTTCATGTCACTTGGTAAACTTTGTGGTCATGGTCAGTGGCACATGCCAACTTTGCCAAGGCCTTGCGCACAATAGCCACACCGAGCCACCAGTATTCTGCCTTCTTTGAACCTGCAAGATCATGCCTACTATGTCTGCACTGTGATTGGTCACTCTGACCGTTACTGACTCGTGTTATGATCAATAAAAGTAAAAGTCACTTGGATACATTTGTGGTCATGGTCAGTGGCACATGCCAACTTTGTCAAGGCATTGCGCACAATAGCCAAACCGAGCCACCAGTGTTCTACCTTGTTTTTACCTGCAGGATCATGCCCAGTATATCTGCACTTTAATTAAACACTCTGACCGTGGCCGACTCGTGTCATGATTCATAGCCGTTTAATGTAGTTGGTAAACTTTGTGGTCATGGTCAGTGGCACATGCCAACTTTGTCAAGGCATTGCGCACAATAGCCGTGCCAAGCCACCGGTTTATTACCTTTTTTATACCTGCAAGGTCATGCATATAAGATGTACGCTGTGATTGAGCACTCTGACCGTGGCTGAGGGTTTAGGGTGGCTCGTGTTATGATCAATAGAAGTACAAGTCACTTTGATACATTTGACGTCATGGTCAGTAGCACATGCCAACTTTGTCAAGGCATAGCGCACAATAGCCACACCGAGCCACCAGTATTCTACCTTGTTTATACCTGCAAGGTCATGCCCAGTATATCTACACTGTGATTGGACACTCTAACCGTGGCTGACCCGTGTTATGATTCATAGCCGTTTAAGGTATTTGGTAAACATTGTGGTCATGGTCAGTGGCACATGCCAACTTTGTCAAGGCATTGCGCACAATAGCCATGCCAAGCCACCGGTTTTCACCTTGTTTATACCTGTAAGGTCATGCATATTAGATGTGCAATGTGATTGGGCACTCTGACCGTGGGTGACTTGTGTTACGATTCGTAGAAGTTAAAGTCACTTGGTACACTTTGTGTTCATGGTCAGTGGCACATGCCAACTTTGTCAAGGCATTGCCCACAATAACCCCACCGAGCCACAAGTATTCTACCTTGTTTGTACCTACAATA
Organism: Penium margaritaceum; assembly: GCA_023375785.1. Classification (NCBI taxonomy): domain Eukaryota; kingdom Viridiplantae; phylum Streptophyta; class Zygnematophyceae; order Desmidiales; family Peniaceae; genus Penium; species Penium margaritaceum. Next base: position 95,049 of record SZWC01005452.1, on the reverse strand, counting down.
GCATGCCTAGTACATATGCAATGTGATTGGACACTCTGACCGTGGCTGACTCGTGTTATGATCAGTAGAGGTAAAAGTCACTTGGATACATTTGTGGTCATGGTCGGTGGCACATGCCAACTTTGTCAAGGCATTGCGCAAAATAGCCGTGCCAAGACACCGGTTTTTTATGTAGTTTATACCTGCAAGGTCATGCCTAGTACATCTGAACTGTGATTGGGCACTCTGACCGTGGCTGACTCGTGTTACATCTCGTAGAAGTTAAAGTCACTTGGTGAGCTTTGTGGTATGGTCAGTGGCACTTGCCAAATTTGACAAGGCATTGCGCACAATAGCCACACCAAGCCACCAGCATTCTACCTTGTTTGTACCTGCAAGATCATTCCTAGTACATTTGCACTGTGATTGGACACTTTGACCGTGGCTGACTCGTGTTATGACCAATATAAGTAAAAGTCACATGGATGTATTCGTTGTCATGGTCAGTGGCACGTGCCAACTTTGTCAAGGCATTGCCCAAAATAGCCAACCGAGCCATCAGTATTCTACCTTGTTTATACATGCAGTGTCATGCCCAGTATATCTGCACTGTGATTTAACACTCTGACTGTGGCCGACTCGTGTTAAGATTCATAACCTTGACAAAGTTGGCATGTGCCAGTGACCATGACCACAACGTTTACCAAGTGGCTTTAACTTCTATGAATCGTAACACGAGTCAGCCACGGTCAGAGTGCCCAATCACAGTTTAGATGCACTGGGCATGACCTTACACTTATAAACAAGGTAGAATACTGGTGGCTCGATGTGGCTATTGTGTACAATGCCTTGACAAAGTTGGCATGTGCCACTGACCATGACCACAAAGTTTACCAAGTGACTTTAACTTCTACGAATTGTAACGCGAGTCAGCCACAGTCAGAGTGCCCATCTAATATGCATGACCTTGCAGGTATAAACAAGGTAAAAACCCGGTGGCTTGGCACGGCTATTGTGCGCAATTCCTTGACAAAATTGGCATGTGCTACTGACCATGACCTCAAAGTTTACCTAGTACCTTAAACGGCTATGAATCATAACACGAGTCAGCCACAGTCAGAGTGTCCAATCGCAGTGGGGGTATTATGGGCATGCCCTTGCAGGTATAAACAAGGTAGAATACTGGTGGCTCGGTGTGGCTGTTGTGCGCAATGCCTTGACAAAGTTGGAACGTGCCACTGACCATGACCACAAATGTATCCAAGTGACTTTTACTTCTATTGATCATAACACGAGTCAGCCATGGTAAGAGTGTCCAATCACAGTGCACATCTATTATTCATGACCTAGCAGGTATAAACAAGGTAAAAAAGTGGTGGCTTCGCACGGCTATTGTGCTCAATGCCTTGAAAATTTTGGCATGTGCCACTGACCATGACCACAAAGTTTACCAACTACCTTAATTGGCTATGAATCATAACACGAGTTAGCCACAGTCAGAGTGTCCAAGCACAGTGCAGATATACGGGGCATGACCTTGCAGGTATAAGAAAGGTAGAACACTGGTGGCTCATTGTGGCTATTATGCGCAATGCCTTGACAAAGTTGGCATGTGCCACTGACCATGATCACAACGTTTACCTAGTGACTTTAACTTCTACGAATCGTAACACGAGTCAGCCACAGTCAGATTGCCCAATCAAAGTGCACATCTCATGTGCATTACCTTGCACGTATAAACAAGGTAAAAACCCGGTGGCTTGGCACGGTTATTGTGCGCAATGCCTTGACAAAGTTGGCATGTGCCACTGACCATGACCACAAAGTCTACCAAGTTCCTTAAACAGCTATGAATCATAACACGAGTCAACCACGGTCAGGGTGTCCAATCACAGTGCAGATATACTGGGCATGATGTTACAGGTATAAACAAGGCAGAATACTTGTGGTTCGGTGTGGCTATTGTGCGCAATGCCTTGACAAAGTTGGCATGTGCCAAGGACCATGACCACAAATGTATCAAAGTAACTTGTACTTCTATTGATCATAACACGAGTCAGCCACGGTCAGAGTGTCCAATCACAATGCAGAAGTATTGGGCATGCCCTTACAGGTATAAACAAGGTAGAATACTGGTGGCTCGGTGTGGCTATTGTGCGCAATGCCTTGACAAAGTTGGCATGTGCCACTGACCTTGACCTAAAGTTTACCAAGTTACTTGAACTTCTACGAATCGTTACACGAGTCAGCCACGACTAGAGTGCCCAATCACTGTGCACATAAAAAACGCATGACCCTGCAGGTACAAAAAAGGTAAAAACCGGTGGCTTGGCACGGCTATTGTGCGCAATGCCTTGACAATGTTGGCATGTGCCACTGACCATGACCACAAAATTTACCAAGTACCTTAAACGGCTATGAATCAAGACACGAGCCAGCCACGGTCAGAGTGTCCAATCACAATGCAGATATACTGGGCATGACCTTGCATGTATAAACAAGATAGAATACTGGTGGCTCGGTGGGGCTATTGTGTTAAATGCTTTGACAAAGTTGGCATGTTCCACTTACCATGACCACAAACGTATCCATGTGACTTTTACTCCTATTCATCATAACAAGAGTCAGCAACGGTCAGAGTGCCCAATCACAGTGCATATCTAACATGCATGACCCTGCATGTATAAAGAAGGTAAGATTCTGGTGGCATGGCACGGCTATTGTGCGCAATACCTTGATAAAGTTGGCATGTGCCACTGACCATGACCACAAACTTTGCCAAGTATTTCTTACGGCCACAAATGTATCTAAAGGACTTTTACTTGATTGATCATAACACGAGTCAGCCATGGTCAAAGTGTCCATTAACAGTGCAGACTTACTAGGGATGATCGTGTAGGTGCAAACAAGGTACTTTACTGGTGGCTTGGTGTCGCTATTGTGCGCAATGCCTTGATAATATTGGCATGTGCCACTGACCATGACCACACAGTTTACCAAGTGATTTTAACTTCTACGAATCGTAACACGAGTCAGCCACGGTCAGAGTGCCCAATCACAGTGCACATCTAATATGCATGACCTTGCAGGTATGAACAAGGGAAAAAACAAGTAGCTTGGCACGACTATTGTGCTCAATGCCTTGACAAAATTGGCATGTGCCACCGACTATGACCGCAAAGTTTACCATGTACCTTAAACGGCTATGAATTATAACATGATTCAGCCATGGTCAGAGTGTCCAGTCACAGTGCAGATATACTAGGCATGATCTTTCAGGTATCAACAAGGTAGAATACTGGTGGCTTGGTGTGGCCATTGTGCGCAATGCCTTGACAGCATTAGCATGTGCCACTGACCATGACCACAAATGTATCAATGTGACCTTTACTTCTATTGACCGTAACACGAGTCAGCCATGGTCAGAGTGTCCAATCACAGTGCAGATATACTGGGCATGACCTTGCAGGTACAAAAAAGGTAGAATACTGGTGGCTCGCTGTGGCTATTGTGCGCAATGCCTCGACAAAGTTGGCATGTGTCACTGACCATCACCACAAAGTTTACCAAGTAACTTAAACTTCTACGAATTGTAACACAAGTCAGCCACGGTCAGAGTGCCCAATCACAGTTNACAGTTATGATGTACTAGGCATGACCTTGCAGGTATAAACAAGGTAAAATACTGGTGGCTCCATGTGGCTATTGTGCGCAATGTCTTGACAAAGTTGGCATGTGCCACTGACCATGACCACAAAGTTTACCAAGTGATTTCAAATTCTACGAATCGTAACACAAGTCAGCCACATTCAAAGTGCCCAATCACAGCACACGTCTAAAATGCATGACCTTGCAGGTATAAACTGGGTAAAAACCTGGTGTCTTGGCACAGCTAATGTGCGCAATGCCTTGAAAAAGTTGGCATGTGCCACTGACCATGACCACAAAGTTTACCAAGTGACTTTAACTTCTACGAGCCATAACACGAGTCAGCCACAGTGAGAGTGCCCAATCAGAGTGCACATCTAATATGCATGACTTTGCACGTATAAACAAGGTAAAAAACTGGTGGCTTGGCACGGCTATTGTGCGCAATGCATCGAACAAGTTGGAATGTGCCACTGACCATGACCACAAAGTTTACCACCTACTTTAAACGACTATGAATCATAACACGAGTCAGCCACGGTCAGAGTGTCCAGTCACAATGCACATATACTGGGCATGACCTTGTAGGTATAAACAAGGTATAATACCGGTGGCTCGGTGTGGCTATTGTGCGCAATGCCTTGTCAAATTTGGCATGTGCCACTGACGATGAACACAATGTTTACCAAGTGACTTTAACTTATACGAATCGTAACACGAGTCAGCCACGGTCAGAAAGACAAATCACAGTTATGATGTACTAGGCATGACCTTGCAGGTGTAGACAACGTAGAATTCTGGTGGCTTGGCGTGGCTATTGTGCGCAATGCCTTGACAAAGTTGGCATGTGCCACTGACCATGACCACAAAGTTTACCAAATGATTTTAAAATCTACGAATCGTAACACGAGTCAGCCACGCTCAAAGTGCCCAATCACAACACACATCTAATATGCATGACCTTGCAGGTATAAAGTGGGTAAAAACCTGGTGTCTTGGCATAGCAAATGTGCGCAATGCCTTGAGAATGTTGGCATGTGCCACTGACCATGGCCGCAAAGTTTACGTAGTGACTTTAACTTCTACGAACCGTAACACGAGTCAGCCACAGTGAGAGTGCCCAATCACTGTGCACATGTAATATGCATGACTTTGCAGGTATAAACAAGGTAAAAAACCGGTGGCTTGGCACGGCTATTGTGCGCAATGCNCACATCTAATATGCATGACCTTGCAGGTATAAACAAGGCAGAAAACTGGTGTCTTGGCACAGCTATTGTGCGCAATGCCTTGACAAAGTTGGCACGTGCCACTGACCATGACCACAAAGTTTACCAAGTACCATAAACGGCTATGAATCCTAACACGAATCAGCCACGGTCAGAGTGTCCAATCGCAGTGCAAAAATACTTGGCATGTCCTTCCAGGTATAAACAAGGTAGAGTACAGGGGGCTCGGTGTGGCTATTGTGTGCAATGCCTTGACGAAGTTGGTATATGCCAGTGACCATGACCACAAATGTATCCAAGTGATTTTTACCTCTATTGATCATAACACAAGTCAGCCACGGTTAGAGTGTCCAATCATGGTGCAGATGTACTAGGCATGATCTTGCAGGTACAAACAAGGTAGAATACTGGTAGCTCAGTGTGGCTATTGTGCGCAACGCCTTGACAAAGTTGCCATGTGCCACTCACAAAGACCACAAAGTCTACCAAGTGACTTATAACTTATACGAATCGCAACACGCGTCAGCCACGGTCAGAATGCCCAATCACAGTTCAGATGTCGTAGGCATGATCTTGCTGGTATATACAAGGTAAAAAACTGGTGGCTTGGCACGACTATTGTGCATAATGACTTGACAGAGTTGGCACGTGCCACTGATCATGACCACAAAGCTTACCAAGTACCTTAAACGGCTATGAATNTCCAAGTGACTTTTACTTCTATTGATCATAACACGAGTCAGCAACGGTCAGAGTGCCCAATCACAGTACATATCTAATATGCATGACATTGCATGTATAAACAAGGTAAAAATCCGGTGGCATGGCACGGCTATTGTGCGCAATGCCTTGATAAAGTTGGCATGTGCCACTGACCATGACCACAAAGTTTACCAAGTATCTTAAACGGCCACAAATGTATCAAAGGGACTTTTACTTCATTGATCATAACACGAGTCAGCCACAGTCAGAGTGTCCAATAACAGTGCAGACTTACTAGGCATGATCTTGTAGTTGCAAACAAGGTACTTTACTGGTGGCTCGGTGTCGCTATTGTGCGCAATGCCTTGATAATGTTGGCATGTGCCACTGACCATGACCACAAAGTTTACCAAGTGATTTTAACTTCTACGAATCGTAACACGAGTCAGCNGTCAGCCACGGTCAGAGTGCCCAATCACAGTTCAGATGTCGTAGGCATGATCTTGCTGGTATATACAAGGTAAAAAACTGGTGGCTTGGCACGACTATTGTGCATAATGACTTGACAGAGTTGGCACGTGCCACTGATCATGACCACAAAGCTTACCAAGTACCTTAAACGGCTATGAATAGTAACACGAGTCAGCCACCGTCAGAGTGCCCAATCAAAGCGTACATCTAGTATGCATGATCTTGCAGGTATAAACAGGATCGTAGACCGGTGTCTTGGCACGACTATTGTGCGCAATGCATTGACAAAGTTGGCATGTGTCACTGACCATGACCACAAAGATTACCAAGTACCTTAAACGGCTATGAATCATAACACGAGTCAGCCACGNTAAACGGCCACAAATGTATCCAAGGGACTTTTACTTCATTGATCATAACACGAGTCAGCCACAGTCAGAGTGTCCAATAACAGTGCAGACTTACTAGGCATGATCTTGTAGTTGCAAACAAGGTACTTTACTGGTGGCTCGGTGTCGCTATTGTGCGCAATGCCTTGATAATGTTGGCATGTGCCACTGACCATGACCACAAAGTTTACCAAGTGATTATAACTTCTACGAATCGTAACACGAGTCAGCCACGGTCAGAGTGCCCAATCACAGTGCACATCTAATATGCATGACCTTGCAGGTATAAACAAGGCAAAACACCGGTGGCTTGGTACGGCTATTGTGCTCAATGCCTTGATAAAGTTGGCATGTGCCACCGACTATGACCACAAAGTTTTCCATGTACCTTAAACGGCTATGAATTATAACACCATTCAGCCACGGTCAGAGTGTTCAGTCACAGTACAGATATACTAGGCATGATCTTGCAGGTATACCAAGGTAGAATACTGGTGGCTTTGTGTGGCCATTGTGCGCAATGCGTTGACAGCATTGGCATGTGCCACTGACCATGACCACAAATGTATCAATGTGACTTTTACTTCTATTGACCGTAACACGAGTCAGCCACGGTCAGAGTGTCCAATCACAGTTCAGATATACTGGGCATGACCTTGCAGGTAGAAAAAAGGTAGAATACTGGTGGCTCGCTGAGGCTATTGTGCGCAATTTCTTGACAAAGTTGGCATGTGCCACTGACCATCACCACAAAGTTTACCAAGTGACATTAACTTCTACGAATTGTAACACAAGTCAGCCACGGTCAGAGTGCCCAATCACAGTTCAGATGTACTAGGCATAACGTTGCAGGTATAATCAAGGTAGAATACTGGTGGATTGGCGTGGCTATTGTTCGCACTGCCTTGACAAAGTTGGCATGTGCCACTGACCATGACCACAAAGTTTACCAAGTGACTTCAACATATAGGAATCGTAACACGAGTCAGCCACGGTCATAGTGCCCAATCACAGTGCACATCTAATGTGCATGACCTTGCAGGTATAAACAGGGTAAAAACTTGGTTTCTTGGCACGGATATTGTGCGCAATGCCTTGAAAATGTTGGCATGTGCCACTGTCCATGACCACAAAGTTTACCACCTACCTTTAACGGCTATGAATCATAACACGAGTCCGCCACGGTCAGAGTGTCCAATCACAGTGCACATATACTGGGCATAATCTTGCAGGTATAAACAAGGTAGAATACTGGTGGCTCGGTGTGGCTATTGTGCGCAATGCCTTGACAAAGTTGGCATGTGCCACTGACCATGAACACAAAGTTTACCAAGTGTCTTTAACTTCTACGAATCGTAACACGAGTCAGCCACGGTTAGAGTGTCCAATCACAGTGTAGATGTACTAGGCATGATGTTGCAGGTGTAAACAAGGTAGAATACTGGTGGCTTGGCACGACTATTGTGCATAATGACTTGACAGAGTTGGCACGTGCCACTGATCATGACCACAAAGTTTACCAAGTGTCCTTAACTTCTACGAATCGTAACACGAGTCAGCCACGGTTAGAGTGTCCAATCACAGTGTAGATGTACTAGGCATGATGTTGCAGGTGTAAACAAGGTAGAATACTGGTGGCTTGGCACGACTATTGTGCATAATGACTTGACAGAGTTGGCACGTGCCACTGATCATGACCACAAAGTTTACCAAGTGTCCTTAACTTCTACGAATCGTAACACGAGTCAGCCACGGTTAGAGTGTCCAATCACAGTGTAGATGTACTAGGCATGATGTTGCAGGTGTAAACAAGGTAGAATACTGGTGGCTTGGCACGACTATTGTGCATAATGACTTGACAGAGTTGGCACGTGCCACTGATCATGACCACAAAGTTTACCAAGTGTCCTTAACTTCTACGAATCGTAACACGAGTCAGCCACGGTTAGAGTGTCCAATCACAGTGTAGATGTACTAGGCATGATGTTGCAGGTGTAAACAAGGTAGAATACTGGTGGCTTGGCACGACTATTGTGCATAATGACTTGACAGAGTTGGCACGTGCCACTGATCATGACCACAAAGTTTACCAAGTGTCCTTAACTTCTACGAATCGTAACACGAGTCAGCCACGGTTAGAGTGTCCAATCACAGTGTAGATGTACTAGGCATGATGTTGCAGGTGTAAACAAGGTAGAATACTGGTGGCTTGGCACGACTATTGTGCATAATGACTTGACAGAGTTGGCACGTGCCACTGATCATGACCACAAAGTTTACCAAGTGTCCTTAACTTCTACGAATCGTAACACGAGTCAGCCACGGTTAGAGTGTCCAATCACAGTGTAGATGTACTAGGCATGATCTTGCAGGTATAAACAGGATCGTAGACCGGTGTCTTGGCACGACTATTGTGCGCAATGCATTGACAAAGTTGGCATGTGTCACTGACCATGACCACAAAGATTACCAAGTACCTTAAACGGCTATGAATCATAACACGAGTCAGCCACGGTCTGAGTGTCCAATCAAAGTGCAGATATACTGGGCCTGACCATACAGTTATAAATAAGGTGGAATACTGGTGGCTCGGTGTGGCCATTGTGCGCAATGCCTTGGCAAAGTTGGCATGTGCCACTGACCATGACCACAGATGTATCCAAGTGACCTTTACTTCTATGGATCATAACACGAGTCAGCCATGGTCAAAGTGTCCAATCACAGTACAGATGTACTAGGCATGATCTTGAAGGTGCAAATTTTGTAGAATACTGGTGGCTTGTTATGGCTATTGTGCGCAATGCCTTGACAAAGTTGGCATGTGCCACATACCATGATAACAAAGTTTACCAATTGACTTTGACGTCTACGAATCGTGACACGATTCAGTCACGTCCAGAGTGTCCAATCACAGTGCAGATATACTGGGCATGACCTTGCAGGTTCAAACAAGGTAGAATCCTGGTAGATCGGTGTGCCTATTGTGCGCAATGCCTTGACAAAATTAACATGTGCCACTGACCATGACCAAAACGTTTACCAGGTGACTTTTACTTCTACGTATCATAACACGAGTCAGCCATGGTCAGAGTGTCCAATCACAGTGTAGATGTACTAGGCATGATCTTGCAGGTACAAAAAGGGTAGAATACTGGTGGCTTGGCACGGCTATTGTGCCCAATACCTTGACAAAGTTGGCATGTGCCACTGATCATGACCACAAAGTTTACCAAGTATCTTAAACGGCTATGAATCATAACACGAGTCAGCCACAGTCACAGTGTCCAATCACAGCGTACATCTAATATGCATGCCCTTGCAGGTGTAGACAAGGTAAAAAACTGGTGGGTTGGCACGACTATTGTGCGCAATGCCTCGACAAAGTTGGCATGTGCCACTGACCATGATCACAAAGTTTACCAAGTACCTTAAACCGCTATGAATCATAACACCAGTCAGCCACGGTCAGAGTGTCCAATCTAACTGCAGATATACTGGACACGACCTTGCAGGTACAAACAAGGTAGAATACTGGTGGCTCGGTGTGGCTATTGTGCGCAATGCCTTGACAAAGTTGGCATGTGCCACTGATCATGACCACAAAGTTTACCAAGTATCTTAAACGGCTATGAATCATAACACGAGTCAGCCACAGTCACAGTGTCCAATCACAGCGTACATCTAATATGCATGCCCTTGCAGGTGTAGACAAGGTAAAAAACTGGTGGGTTGGCACGACTATTGTGCGCAATGCCTCGACAAAGTTGGCATGTGCCACTGACCATAACCACAAATGTATCCAAGTGACTCTGACTTCTATTGATCATAACACGATTCAACCTCGGTCAGAGTGTCCAATCATAGTGCAAATAAACTGGGCATCACGGTGCAGGTAAAAACAAGGTAGAATACTGGTGGCGCTGTGTGGCTAGTGTGCGGAATGCCTTGACAAAGTTGGCATGTGCCACTGCCCGTGACCACAAAGTTTACCAAGTGACTTTAACTTCTACGCATCGTAACATCAGTCCGAGACGCTCAGATTATATAATCAAAGTGCAGATGTACTAGGCATGATCTTGCAGGTATAAACAAGGTAGAATACTGGTGGCTCGGTGTGGCTATTGTGCGCAATGCCTTGACAAAGTTGGCCTGTGCCAATGACCATGACCACAAAGTTCACCAAGTAACTTTAACTTCCACGCATCGTAACACGGTAAGAGTGCCCAAGCACAGCGTAAATCTAATATGCATGATTTTCAGGTATAAAAGAGGTAAAAATCAGTGGCTTGGCACGGCTATTGTGCGCAATGCCTTGAAAAAAGGGCATGTGCCAGTGACCATGGCGACAAAGTTTACCAAGTACCTTAAACGGCTATGAATCATAACACGAGTCAGCCACGGTCAGAGTGTCCAATCACAGTGCAGATGTGTTGGAGATACAGTAAAAACCAGACTCACTCCTCCCACCTCTTGGTAAATCCGAGCCTCGAGAAGGTTCAAGTACCATCAGAACCATCGTCACTTTCAATCCTTCGCTCAATCTCATCGCATCACTCGCCTCCATCTTCTCTTCTCTTGTCTGCCTCGGAGCCCCGCCGCCTCGCCCTACACAAGGCTCTGCGACTAACGCCTTGGATCTGCACGTACCTTTCTACTTCCGTCAATGCGCTACCGAGCTCCTGCATGCTTGACTGCTTCTGCTTGCTTCTGTTCTTCTCGCTCCCATTCATTCCATTCTTCTGACAAGATGTACTAGGCATGATTTTGCAGGTTCAAACAAGGTAGAATACTGGTGGCTCTGTGTGGCTATTGTGCACAATACCTTGACAAAGGTGGCATATGCCACTGACCATGACCACAAAGTTTACCAAGTGCCTTTAACTACTGCAAATAGTAGCAGGGATCAGCCACAGTAAGAGTGTCCAATCACAGTGCAGATGTACTAGGCATGATCTTGCAGGTGCAAACAAGGTGGAATACTGGTGGCTCAGTGTGCCTATTGTGCGCAATGCCTTGACAAGGTTGGCATGTGCCACTGACCATGACCACAAATGTATGCAAGTGACTTCTACTTCTATTGATCAAAACACGAGTCAGCCACGGTCAGAGTGTCCAATCACAGTGTAGATGTTTTAGGCATGACCTTGTACGTACAAACAAGGTAGAATACTGGTGGCTCGGTGTGGCTATTGTG
>SZWC01005452.1:72022-82795 GCA_023375785.1 Penium margaritaceum | reverse complement strand
GAGTGTCCAATCACAGTGCAAATGTACTAGGCATGATCTTGCAGGTATAAACAAGGTAGAATACCGGTGGCTCGGTGCGGCTATTGTGCGCAATGCCTTGATAAAGTTGGCATGTGCCACTGACCATGACTACAACGTTTACTAAGTGAATTTAACTTCTACGCATCGTAACACGAGTCATTCACAGTCGGAGTACCCAATCACAGCACACATCGAATATGCATGACCTTGCATGTATAGAAGCGGTAAAAACTGGTGGCTTGGCACGGCTATTGTGTGCAATGCCTTGAAAAAGTTGGCATGTGCCACTGACCATGACCACAACGTTTACCAAGTGCCTTAAACGGCTATGAATCATACCACAACTCAGCCACGGTCAGAATATCAAATCACAGTGCAGATGTACTATGCATGATTTTGCAGGTTCAAACAAGGTTGAATACTGGTGGCTCGATGTGGCTATTGTGCGCAATGCCTTGACAACGTCTGCATGTGCCACTGACCATGACCACAAAGTGTACCAAGTGGCTTTAACTTCTACGAATCGTAACACGAGTCGGAGATGGTCAGAGTGTCCAATCATAGTGCAGATGTACTAGGCATGATGTTGCTGGTGTAAACAAGCTAGAATTCTGGTGACTCGGTGTGGCTATTGTGGGCAATGCCTTGACAAAGTTGGCATGTGCCACTGACCATGACCACAAAGTTTACCAAGTACCTTAAACGGCTATGAATCATAACACGAGTCAGCCACGGTCACAGTGTCCAATCACAGTGCAGATGTACTAGGCATGAACTTGCAGGTACAAACAAGGTAGAATACTGGTGGCTCGGTGTGGCTATAGTGCGCAATGCCATGACAAAGCTGGCATTTACCACTGACCATGACCACAAATGTATCCAAGTGACCTTTTCTTCTATTGATCATAACACGAGTCAACCACGGTCAGAATGTCCAATCACAGTGCAGATATATTTGGCATGACCTTACATGTATAAACAAGGTAGAATAGTGGTGGCTTGGTGTGGCAATTGTGTGGAATGCATTGACAAAGTTGGCATGTGCCACCGACCATGACCACAAATGTATCCAAGTGACTTTTACTTTTATTGATCATAACACGAGTCAGCCACGGTTAGAGTGTCCAATCACAGTGCAGATGTACTAGGCATGAACTTGCAGGTACAAACAAGGTAGAATACTGGTGGCTCGGTGTGGCTATTTTGTGCAATGCCTTGACAAAGTTGACATGTGCCACTGACCATGACCACAAATGTATCCAAGTGGGTTTCACTTCTATTGAACATAACACAAGTCAGCCACGGTCAGAGTGTCCAATCACAGTGCAGATGTACTATGCATGATCTCGCAGGTGCAAACAAGGTAGAATACTGGCGGCTCGGTGTGTCTATTGTGTGCAATGCATTGACAAAGTTGGCATGTGCCACTGACCATGACCACAAAGTTTACCAAGTACCTTAAACGGCTATGAATCATACCACGAGTCAGCCACGGTCAGAGTGTCCAATCACAGTGCAGATGTACTAGGCATGATGTTGCAGGTGTAAACAAGGTAGAATACTGGTGGCTCGGTGTGGCTATTGTGGGCAATGCCTTGACAAATTTGGCATGTGCCACTGACCATGACCACAGAGTCTACCAAGTGACTTTAATTTCTACGCATCATAACACGAGTCATTCACAGTCAGAGTACCCAATCTCAGTGCACATCTAATATGCATGACCTTGCAGGTTTCAAAGATGTAAAAAACCGGTGGCTTGGCTTGGCTGTTGTGCGCAATGACTTGACAAATTTGGCATGTGCCACTAACCATGACCACAAATGTATCGAAGTGACTTTTACTTCTATTGTTCATAACACGAGTCAGCAACGGTCAGAGTGTTTAATCACAGTGCAGATGCACTAGGCATGATCTTCCAGGTACAAACAAGGTATAATACTAATGGCTCGGTGTGGATATAGTGCGCAATTCCATGACAAAGTTGCCATGTGCCACTGACCATGACCACAAATGTATCCAAAAGACTTTTAATTTCATTTATCATAACACGAGTTAGCCACGGTCAGAGTGTCCAATCACAGTGCAGATATGTTGGCCATGACCTTACAGGTATAAACAAGGTAGAATACTGGTGGCTCAGTGTGGTATTTTTGTGCAATGCCCTGACAAATTTGGCACGTGCCACTGACCATGACCACTAACGTATCCAAGTGACTTTTACTTCTATTGATCATAACACGAGTCAGCCATGGTCAGAGTGTCCAATCACAGTGCAGATATACTAGTCATGACCTAACAGGTATAAACAATGTATAATACTGGTGGCTCGGTGTTGGCGTTGTGCGCAATGCCTTGGCAAACTTGGCATGTACCATTGAACATGACCACAAAGTTTACCAAGTGACTTTTTTTTCATATGAATCGTAACACGAGTCAGCCATGGTCAGAGTGCCCAATCACAGCGCACATCTAATATGGATAACCTTGTAGGTATCAACAAGGTAAATAACCGGTGGCTTGGCACGGCTTTTGTGCGCAATGCCTTGACAAAGTTGGCATGTGCCACTAAACATGACCAAAAAGTCCACCAAATACATTAAACGGCTATGAACCATAACACGAGTCAGCCACGGTCAAAGTGTTCAATCATAGTGCAGATACACTGGGAATGACCTTACATGTATAACCAAGGTAGACTACTGGTGGCTCGATGTGGCTATTGTGCGCAATGCCTTGACAAAGTTGGCATGTGCTACAGACCATGACTACAATTGTATCCAAGTGACTTTCAGTTAAATTGATCATAACACGAGTCAGCCATGATCACAGTGTCCAATCATATTGCAGATGTACTAGGCATGACCTTGCAGGTACAAGCAAGGTAGAATACCTTAAACGGCTATGAATTATTACACGAGTCAATCACGGTCAGAGTGTCCAACCACAGGGCAGATATACTGGGCATGATCTTGCAGGTACAAAAAAGGTAGAATACTGGTGGCTGGGTGTTGCTATTGTGCACAATGCCTTGACAGAGTTGGCATGTGCCACTGACAATGACCACAAATGTATCCAAGTGAATTTTACTTCTATTGATCATAACATGAGTCAGTGACGGTTAGAGTGTCCAATCACTGTGCAGATGTACTAGGCATGACCTTGCAGGTACAAACAAGGTAGAATACTGGTGGCTCCGTGTGGCTATTGTGTGCAATGCCTTGACAAAGTTGGCATGTGCCACTGACCATGACCACAAAGTTTACCAAGTACCTTATACGGCTATAAATCATAACACGAGTCCGCCACAGTCAGAGTGTCCAATCACAGTGCACATCTGGTATGCATGACCTTGCAGGTATATATGGGGTGAAAAACCGGTGGCTTGGCACGACTATTGTTTGAAATGCCTTGAAAAAGCTGGCATGTTCCACTGACCATGACCACAAAGTTTACCAAGTACCTTAAACGGCTATGAATCATAACACGAGTCAGCCATGGTCAGAGTGTCTAACCACAGTGCAGATGTTCTATGCATGATCTTGCAGGTTCAAAGAACGTAGACCACTGGTGGCTCAGTGTGGCTATTGTGTGCAATGCCTTGACAAAGTTGGCATGTGCCACTGACCATGACCACAAATGTATCCAAGTGACTTTTACTTCTATTGATCATAACATGAGTCAGCCATGGTCAGAGTGTCCGATCACAGTGCAGTTGTACTAGGCATGAACATGCAGTTGGAAACAAGAAAGAATACTGGTGGCTCGGTGTGGCTATTGTGCTCAATGCGTTGACAAAGTTGGCATGTGCCACTCACCATGACCACAAAGTTTACCAAGTACCTTAAAAGGCTATGAATCATAACACGAGTCAGTCATGGTAAGAGTGTCAGATCATAGGGCAGATATACTGGGCATGATCTTGCAGGTACAAACAAGGTAGAATACTGGTGGCTTGGTGTTGCTATTGTGCACAATGCCTTGACAGAGTTGGTATGTTCCACTGACAATGACCACAAATGTATCCAAGTGAATTTTACTTCTATTGATCATAACACGAGTCAGCCACGGTCAGAGTGTCCAATCACAATGCAGATGTACTAGGCATGACCTTGCAGGTACAAACAAGGTAGAATACCGGTGGCTCAGTGTGGCTGTTGTGTGCAATGCCTTGACAAAGTTGGCATGAGCCACTGACCATGACCACAAATGTATCCAAGTGACTTTTACTTCTATTAATCATAACACGAGTCAGCCATGGTCAGAGTGCCCAATCACAGTGTAGATATAATGGACATGACCTTGCAGGTATAAAAATGGTACAATACTTGTGGCTCGGCGTAAGTAATATGCGCAATGCCTTCACAAAGTTGGCATGTGCCACTGACCATGACCACAAATGTATCCAAGTGACTTTTTCTTCTATTGATCATAACACGAGTGAGCCATGGTTAGAGCGTCCAATCCAAGTGCACATGTACTCGGTATGATCTTGCAGGTACAAACAAGGTAGAATACTGTGGCTCGGTGTGGCTATTGTGCGCAATTCCTTGACAAAGTTGGCATGTGCCACTGACCATGACCACAAATGTATCCAAGTGACTTTTACTGTTATTGATCATAACACAAGTCAGCCACGGTCAGAGTGTCCAATAACAGTACATATGTAATAGGCATGATCTTGAAGGCGCAAACAAGGTACAATACTGGTGGCTCGGTGTGGCTATTGTGCGCAATGCCTTGACAAAGTTGGCATGTGCCACTGACCATGACCACAAAGTTTACCAAGTACCTTAAACGGCTATGAATCATAACACGAGTCAGCCATGGTCAGAGTTTCCAATCACAGTGCAGATGTACTAGGCATGATCTTGCAGGTTCAAACAAGTTTGAACACTGGTGGCTCAGTGTGGCTATTGTGTGCAATGCCTTGACAAAGTTGGCATGTGCCAATGACCATGACCACAAATGTATCCAAGTGACTTTTACATCTATTAATCATAACACAAGTCAGCCATGGTCAGAGTGTCCAATCACAGTGTAGATATACCGGACATGACCTTGCAGGTATAAAAGAGGTACAATACTGGTGGCTCGGTGTAACTATTATGCGCAATGCCTTCACAAAGTTGGCATGTGCCACTGACCATGACCACAAATGTATCCAAGTGACTTTTACTTCTATTGATCATAACACGAGTCAGCCACGGTTAGAGTGTCCAATCATAGTGCAGATGTACTCGGCATGATCTTGCAGGTAAAAACAAGGTAGAATACCGTGGCTCGGTGTGGCTATTGTGCGCAATGCCTTGAAAAATTTGGCATGTGCCATTGACCATGACCACAAATGTATCCAAGTGACTTTTACTTCTATTGATCATAACACAAGTCAGCCACAGTTAGAGTGTTCAATAACAGTACATATTTACTAGGCATGATCTTGTAGGTGTAATCAAGGTACAATACTGGTGGCTTGGTGTGGCTATTGTGCGCAATGCCTTGACAAAGTTGGCATGTGCCACTGACCATGACCACAAAGTTTACCAAGTACCTTATAAGGCTATAAATCATAACACGAGTCAGCCACAGTCAGAGTGTCCAATCATAGTGCAGATATACTAGGCATGATCTTGCAGGTATAAACAAGGTAGAATACTGGTAGCTCAGTGTGGCTATTGTGCGCAATGCCTTGACAAAGTTGGCATGTGCCACTGACCGTGACCACCAATATATCCAAGTGACTTTTACTTCTATTGGTCATAACAGGAGTCAGCCACGGTCAGAGTGTCCAATCACAGCGCACATCTAGTATGCATGACCTTGCAGGTATAAATAGGGTGAAAAACCGGTGGCTTGGCACGACTATTGTTTGCAATGTCTTGAAAAAGTTGGCATGTTCCACTGACCATGACCACAAATTTTACCAAGTACCTTGAACGGCTATGAATCATAACACAAGTCAGCCATGGTCAGAGTGTCCAACCACAGTGCAGATGTACTAGGCATGATCTTGCAGGTTCAAAGAAGGTAGACCAATGGTTGCTCAGTGTGGCTATTGTGTGCAATGCCTTGAAAAAGTTGGCATGTGCCACTGACCATGACCACAAATGTATCCAAGTGACTTTTACTTCTATTGATCATAACATGAGTCATCCACGGTCAGAGTGTCCAATCACAGTGCAGTTGTACTAGGCATGAGCATGCACGTGCAAACAAGATAGAATACTGGTGGCTCGGTGTGGCTATTGTGCGCAATGCGTTGACAAAGTTGGCATGTGCCACTCACCATGACCACAAGGTTTACCAAGTACCTTAAACGGCTATGAATCATAACACGAGTCAGTCACGATCAGAGTGTCAAATCATAGGGCAGATATACTGGGCATGATCTTGCAGGTACAAACAAGGCAGAATACTGGTGGCTCAATGTGGCTATAGTGCGCAATGCCATGACAAAGCTGGCATGTACCACTGACCATGACCACAAATGTATCCAAGTGACCTTTTCTTCTATTGATCATAACACGAGTCAACCACGGTCAGAGTGTCCAATCACAGTGCAGATATATTTGGCATGACCTTCCATTTATAAACAAGATAGAATACTGGTGGCTTGGTGTGGCAATTGTGTGGAATGCATTGACAAAGTTGGCATGTGCCACCGACCATGACCACAAATGTATCCAAGTGACTTTTACTTCTATTGATCATAACACGAGTCAGCCACGGTCAGAGTGTCCAATCACAGTGCAGATGAACTAGGCATGAACTTGCAGGTACAAACAAGGTAGAATACTGGTGGCTCGGTGTGGCTATTGTGTGCAATGCCTTGACAAAGTTGACATGTGCCACTGACCATGACCACAAATGTATCCAAGTGAGTTTCACTTCTATTGAGCATAACACAAGTCAGCCACGGTCAGAGTGTCCAATCACAGTGCAGATGTACTATGCATGATCTCGCAGGTGCAAACAAGGTAGGATACTGGCGGCTCGGTGTGTCTATTGTGTGCAATGCCTTGACAAAGTTAGCATGTGCCAGTGACCATGACCACAAAGTTTACCAAGTACCTTAAACGGCTATGAATCATACCACGATTCAGCCACGGTCAGAGTGTCCAATCACAGTGCAGATGTACTAGGCATGATGTTGCAGGTGTAAACAAGGTAGAATACTGGTGGCTCGGTGTGGCTATTGTGGGCAATGCCTTGACAAATTTGGCATGTGCAACTGACCATGACCACAGAGTCTACCAAGTGACTTTAACTTCTACGCATCATAACACAAGTCATTCACAGTCAGAGTACCCAATCACAGTGCACATCTAATATGCATGACCTTGAAGGTTTCAAAGATGTAAAAAACCGGTGGCTTGGCTTGGCTATTGTGCGCAATGCCTTGACAAAGTTGGCATGTGCCACTAACCATGACCACAAATGTATCGAAGTGACTTTTACTTCTATTGTTCATAACATGAGTCAGCAACGGTCAGAGTGTTTAATCACAGTGCAGATGCACTAGGTATGATCTTCCTGGTACAAACAAGGTGTAATACTAATAGCTCGGTGTGGATATAGTGCGCAATTCCATGACAAAGTTGCCATGTGCCACTGACCATGACCACAAATGTATCCAAAAGACGTTTACTTTTATTTATCATAACACGAGTTAGCCACGGTCAGAGTGTCCAATCACAGTGCAGATATGTTGGCCATGACCTTACAGGTACAAACAAGGTAGAATACTGGTGGCTCAGTGTGGTATTTTTGTGCAATGCCTTGACAATTTTGGCACGTGCCACTGACCATGACCACTAACGTATCCAAGTGACTTTTACTTCTATTGATCATAACACGAGTCAGCCATGGTCAGAGTGTCCAATCACAGTGCAGATATACTAGTTATGACCTAACAGGTATAAACAATGTACAATACTGGTGGCTCGGTGTTGGTATTGTGCGCAATGCCTTGGCAAACTTGGCATGTGCCACTGAACATGACCACAAAGTTTACCAAGTGACTTTTTCTTCATATGAATCGTAACACGAGTTAGCCACAGTCAGAGTGCCCAATCACAGCGCACATCTAATATGGATAACCTTGTAGGTATCAACAAGGTAAATAACCGGTCGCTTGGCACGGCTTTTGTGCGCAATGCCTTGACAAAGTTGGCATGTGCCACTAAACATGACCAAAAAGTCTACCAAATACATTAAACGGCTATGAACAATAACACGAGTCAGCCACGGTCAAAGTGTTCAATCATAGTGCAGATACACTGGGAATGACCTTACATGTATAACCAAGGTAGACTACTGGTGGCTCGATGTGGCTATTGTGCGCAATGCCTTGACAAAGTTGGCATGTGCTACAGACCATGACTACAATTGTATCCAAGTGACTTTCACTTAAATTGATCATAACACGAGTCAGCCACGGTCACAGTGTCCAATCATATTGCAGATGTACTAGGCATGACCTTGCAGGTACAAACAAGGTAGAATACCTTAAACGGCTATGAATTATAACACAAGTCAGTCACGGTCAGAGTGTCCAACCACAGGGCAGATATACTGGGCATGATCTTGCAGGTACAAAAAGGGTGGAATACTGGTGGCTGGGTGTTGCTCTTGTGCACGTTGCCTTGACAGAGTTGGCATGTGCCACTGACAATGACCACAAATGTATCCAAGTGAATTTTACTTCTATTGATCATAACATGAGTCAGTGACGGTTAGAGTGTCCAATCACTATGCAGATGTACTAGGCATGACCTTGCAGGTACAAACAAGGTAGAATATTGGTGGCTCAGTGTGGCTATTGTGTGCAATGCTTTGACAAAGTTGGCATGTGCCACTGACCATGACCACAAGTGTATCCAAGTGACTTTTACATATATTAATCATAACACGAGTCAGCCATGGTCAGAGTGTCCAATCACAGTATATATATACTGGACATGACCTTGCAGGTATAAAAGAGGTACAATACTGGTGGCTCGGTGTAACTATTATGCGCAATGCCTTCACAGAGTTGGCATATGCCACTGACCATGACCACAAATGTATCAAAGTGACCTTTACTTCTATTGATCATAACACGAGTCAGCCACGGTTAGAGTGTCCAATCATAGTGCAGATGTACTCGGCATTATCTTGCAGGTAAAAAACAGGTAGAATACTGTGGCTCGGTGTGGCTATTGTGCGGCAATGCCTTGAAAAAGTTGGCATGTGCCATTGACCATGACCACAAATGTATCCAAGTGACTTCTACTTCTATTGATCATAACACAAGTCAGCCACGGTCAGAGTGTCCAATAATAGTACATATTTACTAGGCATGATCTTGTAGGCGTAAACAAGGTACAATACTGGTGGCTCTGTGTGGCTATTGTGCGCAATGCCTTGACAAACTTGGCATGTGCCACTGACCATGACCACAAAGTTTACCAAGTACCTTATACGGCTATAAATCATAACACGAGTCCGCCACAGTCAGAGTGTCCAATCATAGTGAAGATATACTGGGCATGACATTGCAGGTATAAACAAGGTAGAATAATGGTAGCTCAGTGTGGCTATTGTGCGCAATGCCTTGACAAAGTTGGCATGTGCCACTGACCGTGACCACCAATATATCCAAGTGACTTTTACTTCTATTGGTCATAAACGGAGTCAGCCACGGTCAGAGTGTCCAATCACAGCGCATATCTGGTATGCATGACCTTGCAGGTATAAATAGGGTGAAAAACCGGTGGCTTGGCACGACTATTGTTTGAAATTCCTTGAAAAAGTTGGCATGTTCCTTTGACCATGACCACAAAGTTTACCAAGTACCTTAAATGGCTATGAATCATAACACGAGTCAGCCATGGTCAGAGTGTCCAACCACAGTGCAGATGTACTAGGCATGATCTTGCAGGTTCAAAGAAGGTAGACCACTGGTGGCTCAGTGTGGCTATTATGTGCAATGCCTTGACAAAGTTGGCATGTGCCACTGACCATGACCACAAATGTATCCAAGTGACTTTTACTTCTATTGATCATAACATGAGTCAGCCATGGTCAGAGTGTCCGATCACAGTGCAGTTGTACTAGGCATGAACATGCAGGTGCTAACAAGATAGAATACTGGTGGCTCGGTGTGGCTATTGTGCTCAATGCGTTGACAAAGTTGGCATATGCCACTCACCATGACCACAAAGTTTACCAAGTACCTTAAAAGGCTATGAATCATAACACGAGTCAGTCACGGTCAGAGTGTCAAATCATAGGGCAGATATACTGGGCATGATCTTGCAGGTACAAACAAGGTAGAATACTGGTGGCTTGGTGTTGCTATTGTGCACAATGCCTTGACAGAGTTGGTATGTGCCACTGACAATGACCACAAATGTATCCAAGTGACTTTTACTTCTATTGATCGTAACACGAGTCAGCCACGGTCAGAGTGTCCAATCACAATGCAGATGTACTAGGCATGACCTTGCAGGTACAAACAAGGTAGAATACCGGTGGCTCAGTGTGGCTGTTGTGTGCAATGCCTTGACAAAGTTGGCATGAGCCACTGACCATGACCACAAATGTATCCAAGTGACTTTTACTTCTATTGATCATAACACGAGTCAGCCACGGTCAGAGTGTCCAATCACAATGCAGATGTACTAGGCATGACCTTGCAGGTACAAACAAGGTAGAATACTGGTGGCTCAGTGTGGCTATTGTGTGCAATGCCTTGACAAAGTTGGCATG
>SZWC01005452.1:53351-64891 GCA_023375785.1 Penium margaritaceum | reverse complement strand
CAGATGTACTAGGCATGATCTTACAGGTGCAAACAAGGTGGAATACTGGTGGCTTGGTGTGGCTATTGTACGCACTGTCTTGACAAACGTTGCATGTGCCACTGACCATGACCACAAATGTATCCAAGTGACTTTCACTTCTATTGATCATAACATGAGTGAGCCACGGTCAGAGTGTTTAATCATGATGCAGATGCACTAGACGTGATATTGCAGGTACAAACAAGGTAGAATACTAGTGGCTCGGTGTGGCTATAGTGCGCAATTCCATGACAAAGTTGGCATGTGCCACTGACCATGACCATAAATGTATCCAAGTGACCTTTTCTTCTATGGATCATAAGACGAGTCAACCACGGTCAGAGTGTCCAATCACAGTGCAGATATATTTGGCATGACCTTACATGTATAAACAAGGTAGAATAATGGTGGCTCCGTGTGGCAATTGTGTGCAATGCATTGACAAAGTTGGCATGTGCCACCGACCATGACCACAAATGTATCCAAGTGACTTTTACTTCTATTGATCATAACACGAGTCAGCCATGGTCAGAGTGTCCAATCACAGTGCAAATGTACTGGGCATGAACTTGCAGGTACAAACAAGGTAGAATACTGGTGGCTCGGTGTGGCTATTGTGTGCAATGCCTTGACAAAGTTGACATGTGCCACTGACCATGACCACAAATGTATCCAAGTGACTTTCACTTCTATTGAGCATAACACAAGTCAGCCACGGTCAGAGTGTCCAATCACAGTGCAGATGTACTAGGCATGATCTTACAGGTGCAAACAAGGTGGAATACTGGTGGCTTGGTGTGGCTATTGTACGCACTGCCTTGACAAAGGTTGCATGTGCCACTGACCATGACCACAAATGTATCCAAGTGACTTTCACTTCTATTGATCATAACATGAGTGAGCCACGGTCAGAGTGTTTAATCATAATGCAGATGCAAGAGACGTGATCTTGCAGGTACAAACAAGGTAGAATACTGGTGGCTCAGTGTGGCTATTGTGTGCAATGCCTTGACAAAGTTGGCATGTGCCACGGACCATGACCACAAATGTATCCAAGTGACTTTTACATCTATAAATCATAACACGAGTCAGCCATGGTCAGAGTGTCCAATCATAGTGTAGATATACTGGACATGACCTTGCATATATAGAAAAGGTACAATACTAGTGGCTCGGTGTAACTATTATGCGCAATGCCTTCACAAATTTGGCATGTGCCACTGACCATGACCACAAATGTATCCAAGTGACTTTTACTTCTATTGATCATAACACGAGTCAGCCACAGTAAGAGTGTCCAATCACAGTGCAGATGTACTCGGCATGTTCTTGAAGGTAAAAACAAGGAAGAATACTGTGGCTTGGTGTGGCTATTGTGCGCAATGCCTTGACAAAGTTGGCATGTGCCACTGACCATGACCACAAATGTATCCAAGTGACTTTTACTTCTATTGATCATAACACAAGTCATCCACGGTCAGAGTGTCCAATACCAGTACATATTTACTAGGCATGATCTTGTAGGCGCAAACAAGGTAGAATACTGGTGGCTCGGTGTAGCTATTGTGCGCAATGCCTTGACAAAGTTGGCATGTGCTCGGTGTGGCATGTGTCACTTGGATACATTTGTGGTCATGGTCAGTGGCACATGCCAACTTTGTCAAGGCATTGCGCACAATAGCCACACCGAGCCACCAGTATTGTACCTTGTTTGCGCCTACAAGATCATGCCTAGTAAATATGTACTGTTATTGGACACTCTGACCGTGGCTGACTTGNGCATTGCACACAATAGCCACACTGAGCCACCAGTGGTCTACCTTGTTTGAACCTGCAAGATCATGCCTAGTACATCTGCACTGTGATTGGACACTCTGACCATGGCTGACTCGTGTTATGATTCATAGCCGTTTAAGGTACTTGGTAAACTTTGTGGTCGTGGTCAGTGGCACATGCCAACTTTGTCAAGGCATTGCGCACAATAGCCACACCGAGCCACCAGTATTGTACCTTGTTTGCGCCTTCAAGATCATGCTTAGTACATATGTACTGTTATTGGACACTCTGACCGTGGCTGACTTGTGTTATGATAAATGGAAGTAAAAGTCACTTGGATACATTTGTGGTCATGGTCAGTGGCACATGCCAACTTTGTCCAGGCATTGCGCACAATAGCCACACCGAGCCACAGTATTCTACCTTGTTTGTACCTACAAGATCATGCTGAGTACATGTTCACTTGGATTGGACGCTCTAACTATGGCTGACTCGTGTTATGATCAATAGAAGTAAAGGTCACTTGGATACATTTGTGGTCATGGTCAGTGGTACATGCCAACTTTATGAAGGCATTGCACATATTAGTTACACCGAGCCACAAGTATTGTACCCTTCTTATACCTGCAAGGTCATGTCCAGTATATCTACACTCTGATTGGACGCTCTAACCATGGCTGACTCGTGTTATGATCAATAGAAGTAAAAGTCACTTGGATACATTTGTGGTCATGGTCAGTGGCTCATGCCAACTTTGTCAAGGCATTGCACACAATAGCCACACTGAGCCACCAGTATTCTACCTTGTTTGCACCTGCAAGGTCATGCCTAGTACATCTGCAATGTGATTGGACACTCTGACTGTGGCTGACTCGTGTTATGATCAATAGAAGTAAAAGTCACTTGGATACATTTGTGGTCATGGTCAGTGGCACATGTCAACTTTGTCAAGGCAGTGCACACAATAGCAACACCGAGCCACCAGTATTCTACCTTGTTTACACTTGCAACATCATGCCTAGTACATCTGCACTGTGATTGGACACTCTGACCGTGGCTGACTTGTGTTATGCTCAATAGAAGTGAAAGTCACTTGGATACATTTGTGGTCATGGTCAGTGGCACATGTCAACTTTGTCAAGGCAGTGCACACAATAGCAACACCGAGCCACCAGTATTCTACCTTGTTTACACTTGCAACATCATGCCTAGTACATCTGCACTGTGATTGGACACTCTGACCGTGGCTGACTTGTGTTATGCTCAATAGAAGTGAAAGTCACTTGGATACATTTGTGGTCATGGTCAGTGGCACATGTCAACTTTGTCAAGGCAGTGCACACAATAGCAACACCGAGCCACCAGTATTCTACCTTGTTTACACTTGCAACATCATGCCTAGTACATCTGCACTGTGATTGGACACTCTGACCGTGGCTGACTTGTGTTATGCTCAATAGAAGTGAAAGTCACTTGGATACATTTGTGGTCATGGTCAGTGGCACATGTCAACTTTGTCAAGGCAGTGCACACAATAGCAACACCGAGCCACCAGTATTCTACCTTGTTTACACTTGCAACATCATGCCTAGTACATCTGCACTGTGATTGGACACTCTGACCGTGGCTGACTTGTGTTATGCTCAATAGAAGTGAAAGTCACTTGGATACATTTGTGGTCATGGTCAGTGGCACATGTCAACTTTGTCAAGGCAGTGCACACAATAGCAACACCGAGCCACCAGTATTCTACCTTGTTTACACTTGCAACATCATGCCTAGTACATCTGCACTGTGATTGGACACTCTGACCGTGGCTGACTTGTGTTATGCTCAATAGAAGTGAAAGTCACTTGGATACATTTGTGGTCATGGTCAGTGGCACATGTCAACTTTGTCAAGGCATTGCACACAATAGCAACACCGAGCCACCAGTATTCTACCTTGATTGTACCTGCAAGTTCATGCCCAGTACATTTGCACTGTGATTGGACACTCTGACCGTGGCTGACTCGTGTTATGATCAATAGAAGTAAAAGTCACTTGGATACATTTGTGGTCATGGTCGGTGGCACATGCCAACTTTGTCAATGCATTGCACACAATTGCCACACCGAGCCACCATTATTCTACCTTGTTTATACATGTAAGGTCATGCCAAATATCTGCACTGTGATTGGACACTCTGACCGTGGTTGTCTCGTGTTATGATCCATAGAAGAAAAGGTCACTTGGATACATTTATGGTAATGGTCAGTGGCACATGCCAACTTTGTCATGGCATTGCGCACTATAGCCACACCGAGCCACTAGTATTCTACCTTGTTTGTACCTGCAAGATCACGTCTAGTGCATCTGCATCATGATTAAACACTCTGACCGTGGCTCACTCATGTTATGATCGATAGAAGTGAAAGTCACTTGGATACATTTGTGGTCATGGTCAGTGGCACATGCAACGTTAGTCAAGACAGTGCGTACAATAGCCACACCAAGCAACCAGTATTCCACCTTATGAATCATAAGGCAAGTCAGCCACAGGCAGAGTGTCCAATCACAGTGCAGATATACTGGGAATGACCTTACAGGTATAAACAAGGTAGACTACTGGTGGCTTGGTGTGGCTATTGTGCGCAGTGAATTGACAAATTTGGCATGTGCCACTGACCATGACCACAAGTGTATCCAAGTGAATTTTACTTCTATTGATCATAACACGAGTCAGCCACAGTCAGAGTGTCCAATCACAGTGCAGATATAATGGGCATGACTTTACAGGTATAAACAAGGTAGAATACTGGTGGTTAGGTGTGGCTATTGTGCGCAATGCCCTCACAAAGTTGGCATGTGCCACTGACCATGACCACAAAGTTTACCAAGTACCTTAAACGGCTGTAAATCACAACACGAGTCAGCCACGGTCAGAGTGTCCAAACACAGAGTAGATATACTGGGCGTGACCTTGCAGGTACAAACAAGGTATAACACTAATGGCTCGGTGGGGCTATTGTGCACAATGCCTTGAAAAAGTTGGCATGTGCCACTGACCATGACCACAAATGTATCCAAGTGACATTTACTTATATTGATCATAGCACGAGTCAGCCATGGTCAGAGTGTCCAATCACAGTCTAGATGTACTAGGAATGATCTTGCGGGTGTAAAAATGGTAGAATACTGGTGGCCCGGTGTGGCTATTGTGCGCAGTGCCTTGACAAAGTTGGCATGTGCCACTGACCATGACCACAAAGTTTACCAAGTGACTCTAACTTCTACGAATAATAACACAATTCAGCCACGGTCAGAGTGTCCAATCACAGTGCATATATACGGGGAATGACCATGCAAGTATATCAAGGGTAGAATGCTGGTGGTTCGGTGTGGCTGTTATGCGCAATGACTTGACAAATTTGGGATGTGCAACTGACAATGACCACAAATGTATCCACGTAACTTTTACTTCTATTGATCATAACACGAGTCCGCCATGGTCAGAGTGTCCGATCACAGTGCATATATACTAGAAATGATATTGCAGGTACAAACAAGGTAGAATACTGGTGGCTTGGTGTGGCTATTGTGCGCAATGTCTTGACAAAGTTGGCATGTGCCACTGAACATGACCACAAAGCTTACCAAGTGACCTTAACACCTACAAATCATAACACAAGTCAGCCACGGTCAGAGTACCCAATCACATTGCAAACCTAATATGCATGACATTGCGGGTATAAACAGGGTAAAAAACCGTTGGCTTGGCACGGCTATTGTGCGCAATGCCTTGACAATGTTGGCATGTGCCACTGACCATGACCACAAAATTTACCAAGTACATTAAACGGCTATGAATCATAACACGGGTCAGCCATGGTAAGAGTGTCCAATCACAGTAAAGATATACAGGGCATGACCTTCCAGGTATAAACAAGGTAGAATACTGGTGGCTCGGTGTGGCTATTGTGCGCAGTGCCTTGACAAAGTTGGCATGTGCCACTGACCAAGACCACAAATGTATCCAAGTGACTTCCACTTCTACTGATCATAACACGAGTCTGCCACGGTCAGAGTGTCCAATCATAGTGCAAATGTACTACGCATGACCTTGCAGGTACAAACAAGGTATAATACTAGTGGCTCGGTGTGGTTATTGTGCATAATGCCTCGACAAAGTTGGCATGTGCCACTGACCATGACCACAAAGTTCACCAAGTGACTTTGACTTCTATGAATCGTAACACGAGTCAGCCATGGTCAGAGTGCCCAGTCACAGTTCAGATGTACTAGGCATGACCTTGTAGGTATAAAAAGGGTAAAAAACTGGTGTCTTGGCACGGCTATTGTGCGCAATGCCTCGACAATGTTGGCATGTGCCACTGACCATGACCACAAAGTTTACCAAGTACCTAAAACAGCTATGAATCATAACACGTGTCAGCCACGGTCAGAGTGTCCAATCACAGTGCAGATATACTGGGCATGACCTTGCAGGTATAAACAAGGTAGAATACTTGTGGCTCGGTGTGGCTATTGTGCGCACTGCCTTGACATAGTTGGCATGTGCCACTGACAATGACCACAAATGTATCCAAGTGACTTTTACTTCTATTGATCATAACACGAGTCAGCCATGGTTAGAGTGTCCAATCACAGTGCAGATGTACTAGGCGTGATCTTGCAGGTTCAAGCAAGGTAGAATACTGGTGGCTCGGTGTGGCTATTGTCTGCAATGCCTTGTCAGATTTGGCATGTGCCACTGACCATGACCACAAAGTTTACCAAGTGACGTTAACTTCTACGAATTGTAACACGAGTCGGCCACGGTCAAAGTGCCCAATCACAGTGAACGTATAACATGCATGGCCTTACGGGTATAAACAAGGTAAAAACCCGGTGGCTTGGCACGGCTATTGTGCGCAATGCCTTGACAAAGTCGGCATGTGCCACTGACCATGACCACAAAGTTGACCAAGTACCTTAAACGGCTATGAATCATAACACAAGTCAGCCACGGTCAGAGTATCCAATCACAGTGCAGATATACCAGGCATGATCTTGCAGGTGTAAGAAAGGTACAATACCGGTGGCTCGGTGTGGCTATTGTGCGCAATGCCTTGAAAAAGTTGGCATGTGCCACTTACCATGACCACAAAGTTTACAAAGTGACTTTAACTTATACGAATCATAACACGCGTCAGCCACGGTCAGAGTGTCCAATCACGGTGTAGATGGACTAGGCATTATCTTCCATGTTCAGACAATGTCAAATGCTGGTGGCTCAGTGTGGCTATTGTGCGCAATGCCTTGACAGAGTTGCCATGTGCCACTGACCATGACCACAAAGTTTACCAAGTGACTTTAACTTCTACGAATCATAACACTAGTCAGCCACGGTCAGAGTGTCCAATCACAATGCAGATATACTGGGCATGAACATACAGGTATATACGGGGTATAATACTGGCGGTTTGGTGTGGCTATTATGCGTTATGCCTTGACAAAGTTGGCATGTGCCACTGCCCATGAAAACAAATGTATCCACGTAACTTTTACTTCTATTGATCTTAACACGAGTCAGCCACGGTCAGAGTGTCCGATCACATTGCACATATACTAGACATGATCTTGCAGGTACAAACAAGGTAGAATACTGGTGGCTTGGTGTGGCTATTGTGCGCAATGTCTTGACAAAGTTGGCATGTGCCACTGACCATGACCACAAAGCTTACCAAGTGACATTAACTTCTACGAATCATAACACTAGTCAGCCACGGTCAGAGTACCCAATCACAGTGCAAATATATTATGCATGACATTGCAGGTATAAACAGCGTAAAACCCCATTGGCTTGGCACGGCTATTGTGCGCAATGCCTTTACAAAGTTGGCATGTGCCACTGACCATGACCACAAAGCTTACCAAGTACATTAAACGACTATGAATCACAACACGAGTCAGCCACGGTCAGAGTGTCCAATCACAGTGCACATATACTGGGCATGACCTTGCAGGTTCAAACAAGGTAGAATACTGGTGGCTCGGTGTGGCTATTGTGCGCAATGCCTTGACAAAGATGGCACGTGCCACTGGCCATGACCACAAAGTTTACCAAGTACCTTAAACGACTATGAATCACAACACGAGTCAGCCATGGTCAGAGTGTTTAATCACAGTGCAGATGTACTAGGCATGATCTTACAGGTGCAAACAAGGTAGAATACTGGTTGCTCGGTGTGGCTATTGTGCGCAACTCCTTGACAAAGTTTGCATGTGCCACTGACCAATACCACTAATGTATCCAAGTGAATTTTACTTCTATTGATCATAACACAAGTCAGCCACGGTCAAAGTATCAAATCACAGTGCTGATGTACTAGGCATGATCTTACAGGTACAAACCAGAAGCAGTCAAGCATGCAGGAGCTTGGTAGCGTAGTGACGGAAGCAGAAAGGTGCGTGTAGATCCAAGGAGTTAGTCGCATAGCCTTGAGTAGGGCGAGGCGGCGGGGCTCCGAGGCAGACAAGAGAAGAGAAGATCAAGGCAAGTGATGCGATGAGGTTGAGCGAATGATTGAAAGTGACGAGGCCAAGAGCTGTGAGGAGAGAGTGGTGAGCGAAAGACGACAGAGGCGAGCAGAGCGAGAGCACGATGGAAAAGCCGCGGAACCAAAGGGAACAGGATGGATAGATTTGTTCTGGTTAGCGTTTGCAAGGGAATGAACGTCCTCGTTATATCCAACATAACAGGGGTAAACGGCTTCTTTCCGCTAGCCAGACGCGGGTGACGGATTTATCACTTTATTACGCGATCACTTGGTAAACTTTGATCATGCCTAGTACATCTGCACTGTGATTGGATACTCTGACCGTCTCCGACTCATGTTACGATGCGCAAAATTTAAAGTCACTTGGTCAACTTTGTGGTCATGGGCAGTGGGACATGCCAATTTTGTCAAGGCATTACGCACACTAGCCACACAGTGCCACCAGTATTCTACCTTGTTTTTATCTGCAAGGTCATGCCCAGTTTATCTGCACTGTGATTGGACACTCTGACCGTGGTTGAATCGTGTTATGATCGATAGAAGTCAAAGTCACTTGGATACATTTGTGGTTATGGTCAGTGGCACATGCCAACTTTGTCAAGGCATTGCGCACAATAGTCGTGCCAAGCCACCGATTTTTAACCCTGTTTATACCTGCAAGGGCATGCATATTAGATGTACGCTGTGATTGGACACTGTGACCGTGGCTGACTCGTGTTATGATTCATGGCCGTTTAAGATACTTGGTAAACTTTGTGGTCATGATCAGTGGCACATGCCAGCTTTGTCAAGGTATTGCGCACAATAGCCGTGCCAAGCCACCAGTATTCTACCTTGTTTTTACCTGTAAGATCATGCTTAGTACATCTGCACTGTGATTGGACACTCTGACCGTGGCTGACTCGTGTTACGATACGTAGAAGTAAAAGTCACTTGGTAAACGTTTTGGTCATGGGCAGTGGTACATGTTAATTTTGTCAAGGCATTGCGCACAATAGCCACACAGATCTACCAGGATTCTACCTTGTTTGAACCAGCAAGCTCATGCCCAGTATATCTGCACTGTGATTGGTCACTCTGAACGTGGCTGAATCGTGTCACGATTTGTCGACGTTAAAGTCACTTGGTTAACTTTGTTATCATGGTCTGTGGCACATGCCAACTTTGTCAAGGCATTGCGCACAATAGCCACAACGAGCCACCAGTATTCTACAAAATTTGCACCTCCAAGATCATGCCTAGTACATCTGCACTGTGATTGGACACTCTTACCATGGCTGACTCGTGTTATGATCAATAGAGGTAAAAGTCACTTGGATACATTTGTGGTCATGGTCAGTGGCACATGCCAACTTTGTCAAGGCATTGCGCACAACAGCCACACCGAGCCACCAGTATTCTGCCTTGATTATACCTGCAAGGGCATGCCCATAATATCCCCACTGCGATTGGACACTCTTATTGTGGCTGACTCGTGTTATGATTCATAGCCATTTAAGGTACTTGGTAAACGTTGAGGTCATAGTCAGTAGCACATGCAAATTTTGTCAAGGCATTGCGCAGAATAGTCGTGCCAAGCCACCGGGTTTTTACCTTGTTTATACCTACAAGGTCATGCACATTAGATGTGCACTGTGATTGGGCACTCTGACTGTGGCTGACTCCCGTTACGATTCGTATAAGTTAAAGTCACTTGGTAAATTTTGTGGTCATGGTCAGTGGCACATGCCAACTTTGTCAAGGCATTACGCACAATAGCCGTGCCAAGTCACCGGTTTTTTACCTTGTTTACACCTGCAAGATCATGCCTAGTACATCTGAACTGTGAGTGGGCACTCTGACTGTGGCTGACTCGTGTTACGATTCGTAGAGGTTAAAGTCACTTGGTAAGCTTTGTGCTCATGGTCAAGGGCACACGCCAACTTTGTCAAGGCATTGCGCACAATAGCCATACCGAGCCACCAGTATTCTACCTTGTTTGCACCTGCAAGATCATGCCTAGTACATCTGCACTGTGATTGGACACTCTGACCGTGGCTGACTCGTGTTGTGATTTGTAGAAGTTAAAGTCACCTGGTAAACTTTGTGGTCATGGTCAGTGGCACATGCCAACTTTGTCAAGGCATTGTGCACAATAACCACACCGAGCCACCAGTATTCTACCTTGTTTATACCTGCAAGGTCATGGTCAGTATATCTGCTATGTGATTGGACACTCTTTCCGTGGCTGACTTGTGTTATGATTCATAGCCGTTTAAGGTACTTGGTACACTTTTTGGTCATGGTCAGTGGCACATGCCAATTTTGTCAAGGCATTGTGCACAATAGCCGTGTCAATCCACCGGGTTTTTACCTTGTTTATACCTGCAATGTCATGCATATTAGATGTGCATTGTGATTAGACACTCTCGCCATCGCTGACTCGTGCTATGATCAATAGAAGTAAACGTCACTTGGATACATTTGTGGTCATGGTCAGTGGCAACTGCCAACTTTGTCAAGGCATTGCACACAATAGCCACACTGAGCCACCAGTGGTCTACCTTGTTTGAACCTGCAAGATCATGCCTAGTACATCTGCACTGTGATTGGACACTCTGACCATGGCTGACTCGTGTTATGATTCATAGCCGTTTAAGGTACTTGGTAAACTTTGTGGTCGTGGTCAGTGGCACATGCCAACATTGTCAAGGCATTGCGCACAATAGCCACACCGAGCCACCAGTATTGTACCTTGTTTGCGCCTTCAAGATCATGCCTAGTACATATGTACTGTTATTGGACACTCTGACCGTGGCTGACTTGTGTTATGATCAATAGAAGTAAAAGTCACTTGGATACATTTGTGGTCATGGTCAGTGGCACATGCCAACTTTGTCCAGGCATTGCGCACAATAGCCACACCGAGCCACCGTATTCTACCTTGTTTGTACCTGCAAGATCATGCCGAGTACATGTTCACTTGGACTGGACGCTCTAACCATGGCTGACTCGTGTTATGATCAATAGAAGTAAAGGTCACTTGGATACATTTGTGGTCATGGTCAGTGGCACATGCCAACTTTGTCAAGGCATTGCGCACAATAGCCACACCGAGCCACAGTATTCTACCTTGTTTGTACCTGCAAGATCATGCCGAGTACATGTGCACTTGGATTGGACGCTCTAACCATGGCTGACTCGTGTTATGATCAATAGAAG
>SZWC01005452.1:36491-48913 GCA_023375785.1 Penium margaritaceum | reverse complement strand
TTGTGGTCATGGTCAGTGGCACATGCCAACTTTGTCAAGGCATTGCGCACAATAGCCGTGCCAAGCCACCGGTTTTCACCTTGTTTATACCTGTAAGGTCATGCATATTAGATGTGCAATGTGATTGGGCACTCTGACCGTGGCTGACTCGTGTTACGATTCGTAGAAGTTAAAGTCACTTGGTACACTTTGTGTTCATGGTCAGTGGCACATGCCAACTTTGTCAAGGCATTGCCCACAATAGCCCCACCGAGCCACAAGTATTCTACCTTGTTTGTACCTACAATATCATGTCTAGTACATATGCAATGTGATTGGACACTCTGACCGTGGCTGACCCGTGTTATGATTCATAGCCGTTTAAGGTATTTCGTAAACATTGTGGTCATGGTCGGTGGCACATGCCAACTTTGTCAAGGCATTGCGCACAATAGCCGTCTCAAGCCACCGGTTTTTTACGTAGTTTATACCTGCAAGGTCATGCCTGGTACATCTGAACTGTGATTGGGCACTCTGCCCGTGGCTGACTCGTGTTACATTTCGTAGAAGTTAAAGTCACTTGGTGAGCTTGGTCAGTGGCACTTGCCAACTTTGTCAAGGCATTGCGCACAATAGCCACACCAAGCCACCAGCATTCTACCTTGTTTGTACCTGCAAGATCATTCCTAATACATTTGCACTGTGAATGGACACTTTGACCGTGGCTGACTCGTGTTATGACCAATATAAGTAAAAGTCACTTGGATATATTCGTGCTCATGGTCAGTGGCACGTGCCAACTTTGTCAAGGCACTGCCCAAAATAGCCAACCGAGCCACCAGTATTCTACCTTGTTTATACATGCAGTGTCATGCCCAGTATATCGGCAATGTGATTTAACACTCTGACCGTGGCCGACTCGTGTTAAGATTCATAGCCTTGACAAAGTTGGCATGTGCCAGTGACCATGACCACAACGTTTACCAAGTGACTTTAACTTCTATGAATCGTAACACGAGTCAGCCACGGTCAGAGTGCCCAATCACAGTTTAGATGCACTGGGCATGACCTTACACGTATAAAGAAGGTAGAATACTGGTGGCTCGATGTAACTATTGTGTGCAATGCCTTGACAAAGTTGGCATGTGCCACTGACCATGACCACAAAGTTTACCAAGTGACTTTAACTTCTACGAATCGTAACGCGAGTCAGCCACAGTCAGAGTGCCCATCTAATATGCATGACCTTGCAGGTATAAACAAGGTAAAAACCCGGTGGCTTGGCACGGCTCTTGTGCGCAATTCCTTGACAAAATTGGCATGTTCTTCTGACCATGACCTCAAAGTTTACCAAGTACCGTAAACGGCTATGAATCGTAACACGAGTCAGCCACAATCAGAGTATCCAATCGCAGTGGGGATATTATGGGCATGCCCTTGCAGGTATAAACAAGGTAGAATACTGGTGGCTCGGTGTGGCTGTTGTGCGCAATGCCTTGACAAAGTTGGCACGTGCCACTGACCATGACCACAAATGTATCCAAGTGACTTTTACTTCTATTGATCATAACACGAGTCAGCCATGGTAAGAGTGTCCAATCACAGTGCACATCTATTATTCATGACCTAGCAGGTATAAACAAGGTAAAAAAGTGGTGGCTTCGCACAGCTATTGTGCTCAATGCCTTGAAAAATTTGGCATGTGCCACTGACCATGACCACAAAGTTTACCAACTACCTTAAACGGATATGAATCATAACACGAGTCAGCCACAGTCAGAGTGTACAATCACAGTGCAGATATACGGGGCATGACCTTGCAGGTATAACCAATGTAGAACACTGGTGGCTCATTGTGGCTATTGTGCGCAATGCCTTGACAAAGTTGGCATGTGCCACTGACCATGACCACAACGTTTACCTAGTGACTTTACCTTATACGAATCGTAACACGAGTCAGCCACAGTCAGATTGCCCAATCAAAGTGCACATATAGTATGTATTACCTTGCACGTATAAACAAGGTAAAAACCCGGTGGCTTGGCACGGTTATTGTGCGCAATGCATTGACAAAGTTGGCATGTGCCACTGACCATGACCACAAAGTTTACCAAGTTCCTTAAACGGCTATGAATCATAACACGAGTCAGCCACGGTCAGAGTGTCCAATCACAGTGCAGATATACTGGGAATGATATTACAGGTATAAACAAGGCAGAATACTTGTGGCTCGGTGTGGCTATTGTGCGCAATGCCTTGACAATGTTGGCATGTGCCACGGACCATGACCACAAATGTATCAAAGTAACTTGTACTTCTATTGATCATAACACGAGTCAGCCACGGTCAGAGTGTCCAATCACAATGCAGATGTACTGGGCATGCCCTTACAGGTATAAACAAGGTAGAATACTGGTGGCTCGGTGTGGCTATTGTGCGCAATGCCTTGACAATGTTGGCATGTGCCACCGACCATGACCACAAATGTATCCAAGTGACTTTTACTTATATTGGTCATAACACGAGTCAGCCACGGCTAGAGTGCCCAATCACTGTGCACATCAAAAACGCATGACCTTGCAGGTATAAACAAGGTAGAATACTGGTGGCTCGGTGTGGCTATTGTGCGCAATGCCTTGACAAAGTTGGCATGTGCCACTGACCTTGACCACAAAGTTTACCAAGTTACTTGAACTTCTACGAATCGTTACACGTGTCAGCCACGGCTAGAGTGCCCAATCACTGTGCACATCAAAAACGCATGACCTTGCAGGTATGAAAAAGGTAAAAACCGGTGGCTTGGCACGGCTATTGTGCGCAATGCCTTGACAATGTTGGCATGTGCCACTGACCATGACCACAAATTTTACCAAGTACCTTAAACGGCTATGAATCAAGACACGAGCCAGCCACGGTCAGAGTGTCCAATCACAATGCAGATATACTGGGCATGACCTTGCATGTATAAACAAGATAGAATACTGGTGGCTCGGTGGGGCTCTTGTGTTAAATGCTTTGACAAAGTTGGCATGTTCCACTTACCATGACCACAAATGTATCCAAGTGACTTTTACTTCTATTGATCATAACACGAGTCAGCAACGGTCAGAGTGCCCAATCACAGTGCATATCTAATATGCATGACCTTGCATGTATAAACAAGGTAAAAATCCGGTGGCATGGCACGGCTATTGTGCGCAATGCCTTGATAAAGTTGGCATGTGCCACTGACCATGACCACAAAGTTTACCAAGTATTTTAAACGGCCACAGATGTATCCAATGGACTTTTACTTGATTGATCATAACACGAGTCAGCCATGGTCAAAGTGTCCAATAACAGTGTAGACTTACTAGGCATGATCGTGTAGGTGCAAACAAGGTACTTTACTGGTGGCTTGGTGTGGCTATTGTGCGCAATGCCTTGATAATATTGGCATATGCCACTGACCATGACCACAAAGTTTACCAAGTGATTTTAACTTCTACGAATCGTAACACGAGTCAGCCACAGTCAGAGTTCCCAATCACATTGCACATCTAATATGCATGACCTTGACGGTATAAACAAGGGAAAAAACGGGTAGCTTGGCACGACTATTGTGCTCAATGCCTTGACAAAATTGGCATGTGCCACCGAATATGACCGCATAGTTTACCATGTACCTTAAACGGCTATGAATTATAACATGATTCAGCCACGGTCAGAGTGTCCAGTCACAGTGGAGATATACTAGGCATGATCTTGCAGGTATCAACAAGGTAGGATACTGGTGGCTTGGTGTGGCCATTGTACGCAGTGCCTTGACAGCATTGGCATGTGCCACTGACCATGACCACAAATGTATCAAAGTAACTTTTACTTCTATTGACCGTAACACGAGTCAGCCACAGTCAGAGTGTCCAATCACAGTGCAGATATACTGGGAAGGACCTTGCAGGTACAAAAAAGGTAGAATACTGGTGGCTCGCTGTGGCTATTGTGCGCAATTCCTTGACAAAGTTGGCATGTTCCACTGACCATCACCACAAAATTCACCAAGTAACTTAAACTTCTACGAATTGTAACACAAGTCAGCCACGGTCAGAGTGCCCAATCACAGTTCAGATGTACTAGGCATGACCTTGCAGGTATAATGAAGGTAGAATACTGGTGGCTTGGCGTGGCTATTGTGCGCAATGCCTTGACAAAGTTGGCATGTGCCACTGACCATGACCACAAAAATTACCGAGTGACTTCAACTTATAGGAATCGTAACACGAGTCAGCCACGGTCATAGTGCCCAATAACAGTGCACATCTAATGTGCATGACCTTGCAGGTATAAAGAGGGTAAGAACCCGGTTTATTGGTACGGCTATTGTGCGCAATGTCTTGACAAAGTTGGCATGTGCCACTGTCCATGACCACAAAGTTTACCAAATGATTTTAAATTACTGGGCATGATCTTGCATGTATAAACAAGGTAGAACACTGGTGGCTCGGTGTGGCTATTGTGCGCAATGCCTTGACAAAGTTGGCATGTGCCAATGACCATGACCACAAAGTTTACCAAGTGACTTTAACTTCCACGCATCGTAATACGAGTCATCCACGGTCATAGTACCCAATCACAGCGTGCATCTAATATGCATGATTTTGCAGATATAAAAGAGGTAAAAACCAGTGGCTTGGCACGGCTATTGTGCGCAATGCCTTGAAAAAAGGGCATGTGCCACTGACCATGACCACAAAGTTTACCAAGTACCTTAAACGGCTATGAATCATAACACGAGTCAGCCACGGTCAGAGTGTCCAATCACAGTGCAGATGTGTTGGAGATACAGTAAGAACCAGACTCACTCCTCCCACCTCTTGGTAAATCCGAGCCTCGAGAAGGTTATAGTATNGGCTATTGTGCGCAATGCCTTGAAAAAAAGGGCATGTGCCACTGACCATGACCACAAATTTTACCAAGTACCTTAAACGGCTATGAATCATAACACGAGTCAGCCACGGTCAGAGTGTCCAATCACAGTGCAGATGTGTTGGAGATACAGTAAGAACCAGACTCACTCCTCCCACCTCTTGGTAAATCGGAGCCTCGAGAAGGTTATAGTATCATCAGAACCACCTTGACTCAACAGCTCTCCGATCTCATGACTGTTTGAACCGACACGTCAAGTGATCCCCTAATAAAGTGATAAATCTGTCACCCGCGTCTGGCTAGCGGAAAGAAGCCGTTTACCCCTGTTCTGTTGGATATAACAAGGAAGTTCATTCCCTTGCAAAAGCTAACCAGAACAAATCTATCCATCCTGTTCCCTTTGGTTCCGCGGCGTTTCCACCGTGCTCTCGCTCTCCTTGCCTCTGTCGTCTTTTGCTCACCACTCTCTCCTCACAACTCTTCGCCTCGTCACTTTCAATCCTTCGATCAACCTCATCGCGTCACTCGCCTTGATGTTCTCTTCTCTTGTCTGCCTCGGAGCCCCGCCGCCTCGCCCTACTCAAGGCTCTGCGACTAACTCCTTGGATCTGCACGCACCTTTCTGCTTCCGTCACTGCGGTATCGAGCTCCTGCATGCTCGACTGCTTCTGCTTGCTTCTGTTCTTCCCGCTCCCATTCATTCCATTCTTTTGACAAGATATACTAGGCATGGTTTTGCATGTTCAAACAACGTAGAATATTGGTGGCTCTGTGTGGCTATTATGCACAATGCCTTGACAAAGGTGGCATATGCCACTGACCATGACCACAAAGTTTACCAAGTGGCTTTAACTACTACAAGTAATAACACGGATCAGCCACGGTAAGAGTGTCAAATCACAGTGCAGATGTACTAGGCATGATCTTGCAGGTGCAAACAAGGTGGAATACTGGTGGCTCAGTGTGCCGATTGTGCACATTGCCTTGACAAAGTTGGCATGTGCCACTGACCATGACCACAAATGTATGCAAGTGACTTCTACTTCTATTGATAAAAACACGAGTCAGCCATGGTCAGAGTGTCCAATCACAGTGTAGATGGTTTAGGCATGACCTTGTAGGTACAAACAAGGTAAAATACTGGTGGCTCGGTGTGGCTATTGTGTGCAATGCCTTGACAAAGTTGGCATGTGCCACTGACAATGACCACAGAGTTTACCAAGTACCTTAAACGGCTTTGAATCATAACAGAAGTCAGCCATGGTCAGAGAGTCCAATCACAGTACAGATGAACTGGGCATGATCTTGCAGGTACAAACAGGATAGATTACTGGTGGGTCAGTGTGGCCATTATGCGCAATGCCTTGACAAAGTTGGCACGTGCCACAGACAATTACCACAAATGTATCCAAGTGACTTTTACATCTATTGTTCATAACACGATTCGATCACGGTCAGAGTGTCCAATCACAGTGCAGATATACTGAACTGACCGTACAGTACAAACAAGGTAGAATACTGGTGGCTCGGTATGGCTATTATGCGCAATGCCTTAACAAAGTTGGCATGTGCCACTGTCCATGACCACAAAGTTTTCCAAGTGACTTCAACTTCTACGAATCGTAACGCGAGTTGGAGACGGTGAGAGTGTCCAATCACAGTGCAAATGTACTAGGCATCATCTTGCAGGTATAAACAAGGTAGAATACTGGTGGCTCGGTGCGGCTATTGTGCGCAATGCGTTGACAAAGTTGGCATGTGCCACTGACCATGACTACAACGTTTACTAAGTGACTTTAACTTCTACGCATCGTAACATGAGTCATTCACGGTCAGATTACCCAATCACAGCGCACATCTTATATGCATGACCTTGCATGTATAGAAGAGGTAAAAACCGATGGCTTGGCACGGCTATTGTGCGCAATGCCTTGACAAAGTTGGCATGTGCCACTGACCATGACCACAACGTTTACCAAGTACCTTAAACGGCTATAAATCATAACACTACTCAGTCACGGTCAGAGTGTCCAATCACAGTGCAAATGTACTAGGCATGATTTTTCAGGTTCAAACAAGGTTGAATACCGGTGGCTCGATGTGGCTATTATGCGCAATGCCTTGACAAAGTTTGCATGTTCAACTGGCCATGACCACAAAGTGTACCAAGTGGCTTTAACTTCTACGAATCGTAACACGAGTCGGAGATGGTCAGAGTGTCCAATCACAGTGCACATGTACTGGGCATGATGTTGCTGGTGTAAACAAGGTAGAATACTGGTGGCTCGGTGTGGCTATTGTGGGCAATGCCTTGACAAAGTTGGCATGTGCCACTGACCATGACCACTGAGTTTACCAAGTGACTTTAACTTCTACGCATCGTAACACGAGTTATTCACGGTCAGAGTACCCAATCACAGCGCACATCTAATATGCATGACCTTGCAGATATAAAAGAGGTAAAAACCGGTGGCTTAGCACGGCTTTTGTGCGCAATACCTTGACAAAGTTGAGATGTGCCACTGACCATGACCACAAAGTTTACCAATTAACTTAAACGGCTATGAATCATAACACGAGTCAGCCACGGTCACAGTGTCCAATCACAGTGCAGATGTACTAGGCATGATCTTACAGGTGCAAACAAGGTGGAATACTGGTGGCTTGGTGTGGCTATTGTACGCACTGCCTTGACAAAGGTTGCATGTGCCACTGACCATGACCACAAATGTATCCAAGTGACTTTCACTTCTATTGATCATAACATGAGTGAGCCACGGTCAGAGTGTTTAATCATAGTGCAGATGCACGAGACGTGATCTTGCAGGTACACACAAGGTAGAATAGTGGTGGCTCGGTGTGGCTATAGTGCGCAATGCCATGACAAAGTTGGCATGTGCCACTGACCATGACCACAAATGTATCCAACTGACCTTTTCTTCTATTGATCATAACACGAGTCAACCACGGTCAGAGTGTCCAATCACAGTGCAGATATACTGGTCATGACCTAACAGGTATAAACAATGTATAATACTGGTGGCTCGGTGTGGGTATTGTGCGCAGTGCCTTGGCAAACTTGGCATGTGCCACTGACCATGACCACAAAGTTTACCAAGTGACTTTTTCTTCATATGAATCGTAACACGAGTCAGCCACGGTCAGAGTGCCCAATCACAGCGCACGTCTAATATATATAACCTTGCATGTATCAACAAGGTAAATAACCGGTGGCTTGGCACGGCTATTGTGCGCAATGCCTTGACAAAGTTGGCATGTGCCACTAACCATGACCAAAAAGTCTACCAAATACATTAAACGGCTATGAACCATAACACGAGTCAGCCACGGTCAAAGTGTCCAATCATTGTGCAGATACACTGGGAATGACCTTACATGTATAACCAAGGTAGACTACTGGTGGCTCGATGTGGCTATTGTGCGCAATGCCTTGACAAAGTTGGCATGTGCCACTGACCATGACCACAAATGGATCCAAGTGACTTTTACTTCTATTGATCATAACACAAGTCAGCCACAGTCAGAGTGTCCAATCACAGTGCAGATATACTAGGCATGACCTTGCAGGTATAAACAAGGTAGAATACTGGTGGCTCGGTGTGGCTATTGTGCGCTATGCCTTGACAAAGTTGGCATGTGCCACTGACCATGACCACAAATGGATCCAAGTGACTTTTACTTCTATTGATCATAACACAAGTCAGCCACAGTCAGAGTGTCCAATCACAGTGCAGATATACTAGGCATGACCTTGCAGGTATAAACAAGGTAGAATACTGGTGGCTCGGTGTGGCTATTGTGCGCTATGCCTTGACAAAGTTGGCATGTGCCACGGACCATGACCACAAATGTATCCAAGTGACTTTTACTTATATAGATCATAACACGAGTCAGCCACGGTCAAAGTGTCCAATCATTGTGCAGATACACTGGGAATGACCTTACATGTATAACCAAGGTAGACTACTGGTGGCTCGATGTGGCTATTGTGCGCAATGCCTTGACAAAGTTGGCATGTGCCACTGACCATGACCACAAATGTATCCAAGTGACTTTTACTTCTATTGATCATAACACAAGTCAGCCACGGTCAGAGTGTCCAATACCAGTACATATTTACTAGGCATGATCTTGTAGGCGCAAACAAGGTACAATACTGGTGGCTCGGTGTGGCTATTGTGCGCAATGCCTTGACAAAGTTGGCATGTGCCACTGACCAAGCTCACCAAGTGACTTTAACTTCTACGAAATGTAACACGAGTCAGCCACGGGCAGAGTGCCCAATCACAGTTCAGATGTACCAGGTATGACCTTGCAGGTATAAACTACGTAAAAAACCGGTGGCTTGGCACGGCTATTGTGCGAAATGCCTTGACAAAGTTGGCATGTGCCACCGACCATGACCACAAATGTATCCAAGTGATTTTTACTTATACTGGTCATAACACGAGTCAGCCACGGTCAGAGTGTCCAATCACATTGCATATGTACTAGACATGATATTGTAGGTACAAACAAGGTAGAATACTTGTGGCTCGGTGGAGCTATTGTGGGCAATGCCTTGACAAAGTTGGCATGTGCCACTGACCATGAACACAAAGTGTACCAAGTGACTTTAACTTCTACGAATCGTAACACGAGTCAGCCACGGTCAGAGTGCCCAATCACATTGCACATCTAATATGCATGACCTTACAGGTATAAACAAGGTGAAAACCGGTGGCTTGGCACGGCTATTGTGCGCAATGCCTTGACAAAGTTGGCATGTGCCACTGACCATGACCAAAATGTTTACGAAATACCTTAAACGGCTATGAATCATAACACGGGTCAGCCACGGTCAGAGTGTCCAATCACAGTGCAGATATACTAGGCATGACCTTGCAGGTATAAACAAGGTAGAATACTGGTGGCTCGGTGTGGCTATTGTGCGCTATGCCTTGACAAAGTTGGCATGTGCTACTGACCATGACGTCAAATGTATCCAAGTGACTTGTACTTCTATTGATCATAACACGAGTCAGCCACAGGCAGAGTATCCAATCACAGTGCAGATGTACTAGGCATGATCTTGCAGGTACAAACAAGGTAGAATACCGGTGGCTCGGTGTGGCTATTGTGCGCAATGTATTGACAAAGTTGGCATGTGCCACTGACCATGACCACAACGTTTACCAAGTGACTTTAACTTCTACGAATCTTAACATAAGTCAGCCAGAGTCAGAGTGCCCAATCACAGTTCAGATGTACTAGACATGACCTTGCAGATATAGACAAGGTAAAAAACTGGTGGCTTGGCACGGCTATTGTGCGCATTACATTGGCAAAGTTGGCATGTTCCAGTGACCATGACCACAAAGTTTACCAATAACCTTAAACGGCTATGAATCATAACACGAGTCAGCCACAGTCAGAGTGTCCAATCATAGT
Organism: Penium margaritaceum; assembly: GCA_023375785.1. Classification (NCBI taxonomy): domain Eukaryota; kingdom Viridiplantae; phylum Streptophyta; class Zygnematophyceae; order Desmidiales; family Peniaceae; genus Penium; species Penium margaritaceum. Next base: position 38,578 of record SZWC01005452.1, on the reverse strand, counting down.
GCAGATATACTGGGCATGACCTTGCACGTACAAACGTGGTAGAATACTGGTGGCTCGGTGTGGCTATTTTGCGCACTGCCTTGACAAAGTTTGCATGTGCCACTGACCATGACCACAAATGTATCCAAGTGACTTTTACTTCTATTGATCATAACACGAGTCAGCCACTGTCAGAGTGTCTAATCAAAGTGGAGATGTGCTAGGCATGAGCTTGCAGGTGCAATCAAGGTAGAATACTGCTGGCTTGGTGTGCGCAATGCCTTGATAGTGTTGGCATGTGCCACTCACCATGGTCACAAATTTTAACAAATGACTTTAACTTCTACGAATCGTAACACAATTCAGCCACGGTCAGAGTGCCCAATCACAACGTACATGTAATTTGCATGACCTTTCAGGTATAAAAAAGGTAATAAACCGGTGGCTTGGCACGGATATTGTGCGCAATTCCTTGACAAAGTTGGCATGTGCCATTGACCATGACCACAAAGTTTACCAAGTGACTTTGAACTTATTCGAATCGTAACACGGGTCAGCCACGGTCAGAGTGTTTAATCAAAGTGCAGATATACTAAGCATGATCCTGCAGGTATAAACAAGGTAGAATACTGGTGGCTCGGTTGGCTATTTTGCGCAATGCCTTGACAAAGTTGGCACGTGCCACTGACCATGACCACGAATATATCCAAGTGACTTTTACTTATATTGATCATAACACGAGTCAGCCACGATCCAAGTGTCCAATCACATTGCAAATGTACTAGGAATGATATTGCAGGTACAAACAAGGTAGAATACTGGTGGCTTGGTGTGGCTATTGTGCGCAATGCCTTTACAAAGTTGGAGAGTGCCACTGACCATGACCACAAAGCTCACCAAGGAACTTTAACTTCTACGAAATGTAGCACGAGTCAGCCACGGTCAGAGTGCCCAATCACAGTTAAGATGTACTAGGCATGACCTTCCAGGTATAGAAAAGGTAAAAAACCGGTGGTTTGGCACAGCTATTGTGGGCAATGCCTTGACAAAGCTGGCATGTGCCACTGACCATGTCCACAACGTTTACCAAGTACCTTAAATGGCTATGAATCATAGCACGAGTCAGCCATGGTCAGAGTGTCCAATCACAGTGCAGATATACTAGGCATGACATTGCAGGTATAAACAAGGTAGAATGCTGGTGGCTTGGTGTGGCTATTGTGCGCAATGCCTTGAAAAAGTTGGCATGTGCCACTGACCATGACCACAAATGTATCCAAGTGACTTTTACTTCTATTGATCATAACACAAGTCAGTAATGGTGAGAGTGTCCAATCACAATGCAGATGTACTAGGCATGTTCTTGCAATTGCAAACAAGGTAGAATACCGGTGGCTCGGTCAACGTTGACAACTCATAATACGAGTCACAAATGGTCAGAGGGGGAAACAATGGTTGGGAACACCAAGTATCAAATAGCAAGCATGAAGGGCTTCAATACGCTGTGGCACGGTGACCAACCAAAGTAGGCATATGTCACTGACCATGACCAAATAATGTCACTAAGTGTGGTAAACTTTGACACCCTATAACACGAGTCATAAATGGGCAGGGCAGACGGTAATGGTTTGCGAATACTAGTTATCGATTTGCAAGTACAAATACATTGAATATGTAGTGGCACAATGTGGCTTCAATGCACAGTGTCCAACCAAAGTATGCATCTGTCACTAACCATGACCAACACATTTCACTTCATGTGGTCAACGTTGAAAACGTATAACTCGGGTCACAAATGGTCAGGGGGGAAAACAATGGTTTCAAAACGCTATGTATCTTCTAGCAAGTACAAATATCTTTCNTATGTATTGGCACGGTGGGGCTACCGTGCACAATGACCTACCCAAGTAGGCATACATCACTGCTCATGACCAAAGAGGTTGCGTGTGTGTGGTCAACATTCACAACTCATGATACAAGTAAAAAATGGGCAGAGGGTGAAACAATGGTTTGGGAATACTTGGTATTGACTAGCAAGTACAAAGACCTTCGATAAGTGGTGGCACGGTGTGGCTACCATGCACAATGACCAACCAGATTAGGCATGT
>SZWC01005451.1:140022-155229 GCA_023375785.1 Penium margaritaceum | reverse complement strand
ATCAAACGGCTTTTCACCCTCCAAGCCGATGAGGAGACCAGCCCGTCGGAGCTCGCGCAAGAGGTCAAGTCGATGGTGTCCCGCTGTCATCAGGCGGGATGGGCCATCGACTCCCAATTGCAAGTAGTGGCACTCCTCCTAGCCCTTCCTAACAGCTGGGCCTTTACGATCACCAGCGATGGGGATCTACGGGATAAAATGCTGACGTTCGAAGAGGCGGCACAAGTGGTGTGCGACCGGTGGACCAAAACCACCGTGGCGGAGCAAGGGACGATGTCCGCAGCATCAGCCCTGATCGTCCGCTCTCAAAGAGGAGAGGGAGATCAAGGTGAGGAAAGGACACGTCCACACCGTGCCAAGAAGGGAGAATGCCATCAGTGTGGCCAAGAGGGCCATTGGAGAAGGGACTGCACAAGGGGAGCTGCAGATCTGGCCACGGAGGTGGCAGAAGGGCAGCAGACAAACATAACAGTCGTCCACTCCATGAAGGGGGCTAAGATGGCACAACCTGAGGCGGGCAAGCAGCTGGCGTGTTTGGAGCAAGGAGGCTCCAACAGGCCCCAAAAGGGAGCCTGCTACAAGTGTGGCCAGCGGGGCCATTGGAAGGCGACGTGCACAGCGGAAACCGTGGACTCCGACAACCGTGTCGGGAGAGGACGGCAGGCCGAAGCAATTGTCGACACGCCATGCAGCAGTGATCAGCTCCATGCTGCGGGAGCTGATGTGGTCGGGGACCACGAGGCATGCCGTGGGCATGCAACCTCCACAACCTCCAAGGGGGAGCAGAAGGCGAAGCAACAAACAGGGGCTGCCGCCATACATCACAATGGAGGTGATGTGCTCCGAGGAGGCAAAAAGCAGGTGGATGAGTCGGTCAGGAAGAAGGGCGCTGCGGCGAGAAGGCTCGAAGCGCCTGACCTGGTCACAGAGGTGCTGTCTATGAGTCACCTCGTTGAGGAGGGACTCGAAGTGACCTTCACAAGGAAGGGCTGTCTCCTAAAAGAGGAGGACAGTGGACGTGTCGTGGCACGTGGTGCACACAAAAGAGGTGTGTACCGGATACGTGCCGACGTCCTCACGAGGAGGAGCCGTGACTACGACGTGGACAGCCTTCGAAGCAAGGAAGCGGTTGCAGCTGCATCCAAGAAGGGGCAACCTAAGGGTGCAGTGGGTGGTATGGAGGGTACCATCCAGGCTGGGTCGGGAGATCTGGACCAAAAGGCACGCCATGCAACTGGACGTCGGGTGATGGGTGTACAGTCTCCAAGGGAGGCAAAAGAAGTGGTCCACGTGGCAGACCAGCTAAGGGAGAGCATCAACGGCAGGGGACCTTGCTCTCCTAATGGGCAAAAAGGGTCCAGTGCTGCGAGAATGGTGAACCGGAGCCACAAGGTAGGCCAAACGGGCGCTGTCGAGTTCCATGCGGGAGCGGTGATGGCTGCAAGTACGACCATGCAGCAAGACGAGGACGGCAAGGAGGCGCTTCCTCAAGGGGAGCACAAGGGGCTCCACACCTCAGCAGAAGGGGAGCAGCTACAGCAGCGATTTGAGGGCCAAAATGTGGCCGCTCAAGTGTTGGCACGGGGTGCCGGCAAGTCGCATGCACAGGGCCCCGCCTCACGGACTGAGAAGAAGGAGAGTGGCGGTAAAGGGCCGCACTCTCAACCGGAGAAAAACGAGCTCCGGGCTGCAGAGGTGGTGGACCGAGGCCACAAGGTGGGTACAAAAGGTACCGTCAAGTCTCAAGAGGAGGCGTCGGTGGCGACTCGGAGGACCACGCAGCAGATTGAGGACGCCGTGAGGGCAGGTCCTCAAAGTGAGCCAAGGCGGCTCGGTGCAGCAGCGGACCGGGACCTAGAGCACCACGCGGCAGAAGGCCGGGCAGTGGGTGCACCGCAACAAAAATGGGCGGAGGTGGTCCGAAGGGCTGTGCAACAAAGGGAGAGCGGCAGCAAGTGGCTGAGCTCTCCATCGGAGCAAAACATGCTCCAAGCGGCTGAGGAAAGGACCAAGCCGCAAGGTGCGGTCAAGGCGTTGGTGGCTCCAAGTCCTCAAGGAGGAGGAAAAGCACTCAAGGGGTATGGAACGGAGGATGCGGCGTGCAGGCCGGCATCTCCGGCATCTGCAAATGAGACGGATGAACCATGCAACATGCACAAGTTGGGAGAAAGGAGTGGGATCTCCGGTTCTCCAACTTCTCCCAAAGAGGGGGAGACTGTGCATGAGGAGTGCGGCGAGGGAGCCGAGACCGAAGGACCGGCACCGGAAGCCCTCCCCAAGGGGGAGAGGCATGCACGTTTGGGACGTGCGGCAAGACAGCGGCAACAGCATAGGCGGCGGCTGAAGGAGCAGACGCAGCTGCAGCACCACGGATCCCGCGAGGCTGGTTGCAACAAAGGGCAAGCCAAAGTTGGTAGTGCAGGCGGCAACAGCTTGGTCAAAACGGCATGCGCAGAGGCGGTGTCACCAAGGGCCAAGATCAGCACCAAGGAAGCACTACAGCAAGGTGGGGGAGGTGTGCAGCACGCTGGGCCAAGTTTGCAAGGTGCCAAGGGTGCTAAAAACACAATGGTACCCAAGGCACACTCGGAGGCGCTTGAGGACTCAAAAGGGAGTCCGAGGTCTCTGAAGGCGGGGGAGGACTCCGCAAAGGGTTGCGGGTCTCCCATGTGAGCGGGAGCAGTCCAGCAAGGAGGCAAGTGCTCCCATGTCATCTCGGGGAGGTGGCCGACTGCCCCGGCAAGCAACAACACCAAAACAACAAGGGTCACAAGGCAGGCCATGAGGGTGCTGCCAAGTCCCGTAAGGGGGCACAAGTGACGACAGCGTGGAGCAAGGCGTCCGCCGCTATGTGTTGTGATTGGTGGAGGGCAGCTAAGGAGCGTTGCACACAGTGGAAGCTTGGCCGGATAGCAGAGCATGGCAGATGTTCAAGGACAGGGCATCAAGGCTGCGGTGCAAGGGGGAGATTGTTGACACGGTGTGCCCCTTGCCATGAGTGCCGTTGATCGTACTCCCTGGTTCGACCACTGAGGAGTGGTCGAACACCTGATCTGACTTTAGATTTGGATTCCTTGGATTTTTCCATGCAGGATCGAGCTTTGAATCACTCGATTTGAGTGAGTATTCAGAAAGTTAGCCTAGCCCGAAAATCGGGTGTTTGGGGGGGTAGAATCTTGTACCCGCCATGGGTGGCGGGATAATCCACCGCCAGTGATCAGAGTTCAACTCTAGCAGTCTCCAAATGCACCAGGGCCATAAAGGAAGCAACCAGAGAGTTCTCCTTGACCAGGGTGAACTTCTCCTTGACTTCTGGGCGAAGGAAGGCGCTCCGACGAGTCATCGTCGAAGCGCCTCCCGTTGCCTAGCGTGCAAGGCAAGGTGGGCGGCTCCACCAAGGGTTACTTCGACGGCCGTAGCAGGGGCTCTACTGCTCCGATTTGGGCGTGCTTGAATGCGTTGGAAAACTTAGATCACAGGCTATAAGGATCTGATGTAATCTCACTATGATAACTAACAAAATCATGTTTCGATTCAGTTCTACTGAATGCGACGTGTTCTGCCCTCTCATATCCGTGATCCTTGTGCTCCACACTCTTCACCAAAGGTGTCTATTGGCTGCCCCAAACCTTGGTGGAGTGCATCAGCAAGAGCTAGGCATCCTTGAGGGTGCCTCCACACCCACTAGAGCCAACAGGCCTGAAGTATGAGCCATCGAATGGCGCAGTTGTTGTCGGTGACAACCATACGGTACCCGTGATCGGTACTTGAAAGGAAAAAAATTGTATTGAAGGGTAAACATAGAGTGTCGCGTTGAAGGTACTCAACCTTCTTGACCCGTTTGACATGGTGTTAGGCGATCCCTAACTCCGTGAGAACAAGGCTCTAATCAGCTTTGAATCGAAGTGTTTGATCCTCCAAAAAGGAATGCGTCGCTTTACGTTGATTCTAAGTACGAATTTATCACCGACCCGACTCAAAGTCCATGCTAGCTTGTCTGCGATGCATGTCAAGAGACGTATTCGACAAGGTTGTCGATACTTCTTGGCTGAGCTACAGAAAGCAGAGGATGATGTGAAGGAAGACACGCCACAAGAGATCAAATATCTATTGGTGGAGTTCTCGGATGTATTCCAAGACCCACCGGATGGGCTTCCACCAGAAAGACACATGGGCCACACGATTCCGCTACAACCAGAGGCGACTCATCCGTTCAAACCCATGTATCGCCTTAGTCCAGCAAAAAGGTGAGAGGCCAAACGCCAAATCAAAGAGTACCTTGCAAAAGGGTGGATCGAGCCAAGTAGCTCACCGTACGGTGCGCCGATCCTTTTTGTGAACAAAAAGGATGGTGGTTTACGCATGTGCGTGGATTACCGGGCGTTGAATAAACTGACAGTGAAAAATCGATTCCCTTACCATGGATTGAGGACCTTTTTGACCAACTCCAAGGGGCAAAAGTGATTTTGTCCTTGGATTTGTCCCAAGGGTACCATCAAATCCGCATCACGGAAGATGATGTTCCAAAAACTGTGTTTTGAACACACATGGGACACTATCAATTCTGAGTGTTTTGTTCCGGGCTTACAAATACCCCGGTAACCTTCGAAGGAGAAATGAACCAAACGTTCGCCAAGCAACTCGGTCAATTTGTCTTGGTTTACTTAGACGACGTCATGGTTGTCTCCAAATCAATGGAAGAGCACGTAGAACATCTGTGCGAAGTCCTCGTAATCCTTCGAGAACAAAAGTTCCACGCGAAAGTGAGCAAGTACAAGTTTGCACAAGATGAGCTCGAATACCTTGGACACATCGTCGCCAAGGACGGTATCTGTGCCGACCCACGAAAGGTCCAAGCCGTGGTGGACTGGCCACGCCCGGAAAATACTGGGCAAATTTGGTCTTTCCTCGGCATTGCAAACTACTTTTGACAGTTTATGCACGGGTATTCGACCCTGGTAGCACCCCTAACCGGGCTCACGCAAAAAGACGTACGTTAGGAATGGACATCTGATTGCGAGAATGCCTTTCTCCAAGTCAAAGAGCTTCTATCCACAACACCCGTCTTAGCTGTTCCAAATCCATCGCAACCGTGGGAGGTTCAATGCGATGCGTCGGTAGTAGGACTCGAAGCCGTCCTCATGCAGAACGGTCACCGAGTGGCGTATGAGAGCCGGAAGCTCATCTCCACAGAAACGTGGTATACGATTGGGGATCAAGAGCTCCTTGCGGTAGTACACACTTTCAAGATGTGGCATTGCTACCTCGAGGGTGCTAAAGGGGGTGTGACGGTCGTGACCGACCATAACCCATTGGTGTTTTTCCAAACGCAACCAAACATGTCAAGACTACAGGCGCGTTGGAGCGAATACTTGAGTCGATTGTCGTTCACATGGGAATATCAGCCAGGACACATCAATGTGGCCGATCTTCTAAGCCGAAATCCTGTGGGAATTAAAGCAACCACTGAGGTCGGTGGGTGTTTTATGGCCATTGCAACAGCAATGGTGCAAACACCAGATCCCTCTGCACCTCTGCGGCAACCACCACGAGAGATTATCCATTACAATGGTTTTGTAAACAGGATCCAGATGGGATATTGTGTGGATTCTTGGTTTCAAGACTCTCGAAATCTGGACAAGTACAGCTTGGTGGAGGCCGCAGGAATCGTCTAGCACGGAGAACAAGTTGTTGTGCAAAACTCGGGAGACCTTTGAACAAAGATTATCCCCCAACTCCACGACCCGTCGGTCGCAGGTCATGTGGGACCTCGAAAGACCGGACATGACTCACAAGCGTAGTGCACATGTACGGGCAAAGACACAGTCAACGACCAGACTCCCCCAGGCCACAAAGAGATGCAAGCAGGGACAAAGAGAGCCACTCACGGACGCACGCCGACCGAACTCACAGCCTTCTTCAACGAGTCGCGCTTCAGTGCTTTGGTCAAGAAGTCAGCCAACTGTCGTGCTGTCTCAATCCACACGATGCTGATGCTGCCATCATGCAACAACGAACGCACATAGTGATACTCAACGTTGATGTGCTTTGTGCGTGTGTGATGCACGCCGTAATTGTTGGCGATGGCCATGGCACTCACATTATCACAATGCAACGTGATGGATGCGACAGGCTGACGCAACTCAGACAACAAACGATGCAGCCACACACTCTCACACGCGCCTGAGTCAAGAGCCACGTACTCAGCCTCAGCAGTGCTGAATGCAATGCACCCCTGCTTGTCAGAGTGCCAGGACACAACTGTGCCACCAATCAGAAAGATCCAGCATGTGCGACTCTTACCGTCCGGACTGCCAGCCCAATCACTGTCGGTGTAGCCCACCGCGACCATAGACGGCTGACGTAGGAACATGAGACCTCGCCGAGGAGTCGAGACGACATAGCGTAGTTCTCGGATCGCGGCCTTGTAGTGGAGGTGACGCGGATCCTAAGAAAACTGGGTCAGAAGGTTGACGGCGAACACGATGTCTGGACACATCGTCGTCGCCAGGAACATCAGTGACCCGATGACTCGCAGGTACGTGGTCACGTCAACTGGCTCCCCCACAATAGTTGGGTCAGGACTCTTCAGCTTCACCTGGCCATCGGGTGACATGGGTGAGGATGCGCTCGGCATGAGTGGCAGGTCCTCCGCAAAGCGGGTGGACAGAGTCTGCACAAAGGCGGCCTGGTGGATGTGCAGGATGCCATGGGAGCAATCATGCTCAAGCTCCATGCCGAGGAATACTCTGGCAGATCCGAGATCCTTCATCTGGTAGGCGGCGTGCAGCAAGTCCTTGACACGCTGGATGGCAGCCGTGTCTGGCGACGCAATGAGGAGATCGTCGACGTAAACCAGAACAGCGGCAAAAGTCTGGCCTCACGGACTGACAAACAGTGCGGGGTCAGCGGTGCTGCGCTAGAGCCCGCCCCAAAGGAGCGTGCTGCTAATTTCTTGGTTCCAGCACCGAGGCGACTGCTTCAGGCCATAGAGGGCCTTATGCAGTTGCCGGACTCTCCCAGTACCATCGTCGAATCCTGGGGGCTACACCATGTAGAGCTCCTCACCCTCGAGTGAGCCATGGAGAAACGTGTTGCTCACATCCATCTGATGCAGCTCCCACCCATGCTGGGCGACCAGGCTGAACAGCGCCTAGATAGTGGAGAACCGGCCAAGTGGGGCAAAGATCTGGTCGTAGTCGACCCTAGGAATCTGGACAAACCCCTTGGCTGTAATGCGGGCCTTGTACTTGTCCAAGGACCCGTCGGGCTTCCACTTGCGCTGAAAGACCCACTTGGCACCGATGGCCTTCCGACCTGGAGGAAGGTCGACGAGGTCGTACACATGGTGTTGTTGGATAGTTGCGAGCTCATCGGCACAGGCAGCGTTCCACTGTGCGGCCTCAGGAGAGGCTCGTGCCTCGCGCAGGTGTCTGGGTCCTCTGGGCCTGCTGTGGACCGGACTGAGAGAGCGTGTGCATCCTGAGCCCCAGGTGGGATGCGCGCGAGTGCAGCCACGACAACGTTCCGATGTCCGTGATGAAGCATGGCGTAGCCCAGTGCGGAGCCCGCGTGAAGGTCTGCAATGATGGCCGAGGTGGTCAAGCCAAGGGCCTTGGTGCCAGGGTCCCCACTCACGACCGTGGGAGTGGAGGAGACACGTGGAGCCACGGGGGGTCCAGACGCCACGAAGCGTGGTGCAACAGTCTGCGCGTTCACCGACGGTCTACGTCGAAGGCTGCCGCCTGGGCCATGTGTGTAGCGTGGCAGGGCAGGAGATGGCACTGAGTCCGACTGGCCAATGGAGGCAGACGGGGTTGCAGGTCCAGAGGGGCCCGCGGATGCAACCGGGGCAGCTGGCATGGATGGGCCAACGGACACAACTGGAGCTGCCGGTCCGGAGGGACCAGCGGACGCGACTAGGGCTGCCAGCCCTGAGGGACCGGAGGACACGACTGGGACTGCCGGCTCGGAGGGACCAGCGAACGCGACAGGGGCTGCTGGCTCGGAGGGACTAGCGGACGCGTTTGGGGCTGCCGGCCCAGAGGGGCCAGCGGACACGACTGGGGCTGCCGGCCCTGAGGGACTAGCGGACGCCTCTTAGGCTGTCGGCTCAGAGAGACCAGCGGACACGACTAGGGTTATGGGCCCGGAGGGACCAGCAAACGTGACTGGGGCTGCCGGCTCAGAGGGACCAGTGGACACGACTGGGGCTGTCGGCTTAGAGGGACCAGCGGACGCGACTGGGACTGCTGGCTTGGAGGGACCAGCGGCCGCAACCGGGGTTGTCGATTCAGAGGGACTGAGGGATGTATCACCCGGAAGCGGCAGGACGGAGGACGGACTCATTTCACTCCCCCACGCGACGGGATAGACACGGACGAGCCGGAGTGAATGAGGTCGTGAGGAAACAGGACCTCGAAAAAGAGGGCGTCCCGGGACTCAACGATGCAGTGCCGGGAGGGATCCTAGAAGCGCCAGGCCTTGGACTGATGAGAGACACTGAGGAAGGTGCAGGGACGTCCGCAGGGGACGAGCTTGCCGCCCTACTGTGGGGCGGGCAGCCACACAATGGCCACGCAGCCCCAGACGTGAGCCATACGGAGGTCAGCTCGCTGACCGCACCAATGCTGGTACGGCGTGGACTGGCGGGGAAGGAGACCGTGGGGAATCCGGTTCCAGACCCAGGACATGAAGGCCATGGCTTCAAAATAGAAGCCATCGGAAAGACCAGACTCGAGCCGCATGGTGCGGACGGCGTCGGCCATGGTACTGTTCCACCGTTCGGAAAAACCGTTCTGGGCGGGCGTGTAATGCGCGGACGTCTCATGGTGGATGCCGCGGGAGGCGAGAAAAGTCTTGGCCTCACCCATGTACTCACCACCGCCATCGGAGCGAAAACGGCGGAGAGAGCGGCCACACTCGTGCTCCGCAAGGAGAGGCCAGGCCTGGATGCAGTGGGCGACATCGCTCTTCTGCCGAAGGCAGAAGACCCAGCAGTAGCGCGAATAGTCGTCGATGAGGGTGAGGACATAGCAACCATGCTCGCCGACGGACTCGGTGGGGAGAGGACCCATGACGTTCGAATGGACAAGGTCGAGAGGGGTGAATGCACGGGAGGAAGACAAGGAGTACGTGGACCAGTGCATCTTCCCCTGAGCACAATCAATGCAATCAGTGGGGCACGGGAGGGGGAAAGTCTCCGTGTCAAGGCCCTTGGCCAGCTGGGTGCGGAGCATGCTGTCTATGGCGGTAGAGTGGATGTGGCAGAGGCAACGGTGCACGAGGCGAGTGTGCTGAGGAGAAAGCGTACTGGTGACAAACACATGGCCTGTGGCGGCCGACGGGGAGGAGAAGGAAGGAGAGGAGGAGAGGCGAGGTACATGCCACAGGTTGCCACGAGTGGTGGCGTGCAGCACAACAAGACTAGACGGACGCAACGACACAGTGCCAACACTACGCGAGTGCACAATGTCCATGCTCATGTGGTCAAGGGCAGTGACGGACAGAAGGCTGAGCTCAAGACCAGGGACGAAGAGGACAACGGTCAGAAGGACGTCACCGCAGGGACCACGGAAACGAACAACGCCAACACCACGGACAGGCAACACCTGTCCGGAGCCCGTCAGGACACCGGAGACATCGCCTACAGGACCAAGCATACTGAAAGCCTCACGAGAGGCCGTGATGTGATGCGTGGCCCCGGAGTCGATGATCCAGGTGTCAGCGGGGTCGTGGACCAGGGTCGCCGGATCGCTAAGGATCACATGGCAGCAAGCAAGGGACGCGGACACGGTGGAAGGAGGTGCGAGCCGAGATTGCCAATCATCAAGCCACGCAACGTCGTCATAGGAAGGGGTAGAGGAGACCATGGGAGACGATGAGACAGACGAGGAAACGGGACACGACCGTAGATCAGTCTTAGTCATGCAAGACTGGACAGGAGAGCAGGAGATGATGCAACTCGCACTCCCCTGGGGAGGAGGGCGCGTCAGGCCGAGCTGGAGTGCAATGAACTTCTCCAGCTGACGCTCACGGGAGGACGGTCCGGGAGTGTAGACTGAGTGTGGAGTGCCGGCACCGGAGCCCGGGTAAGGGAGGGACATCACTGGTGACAGGAACGGAGGCGCCGACGGCTGCGGATAGTACTACTGCAGCGCGGGTGTCTACGGGACTGGCGGAGCTGTCGGAGTGGCGGAGCTGCTGGACGAGGTCGAGGTGTCAGGGCCAGCGGCAGCGATGGCGGCAGAGGCGAGACGGCGCTCCCGCTGGCGACGCATGGTGGCGATGACGCGTGCCTCATCCGTCAGGAGAGGGCACGTGTACCACCCGTGCCCAGGCTGGCCACAGTTGTGGCAGACCGAGCCACCACCGTTGGACCCGAGCGACGGCTGTTGCTGCTGCTGGTGCGGTGGACCCTTGCCTTTCTTGTTCCGGCCCTTCTTCTTCTTCCCCGAAGACGATGAGGTAGCCTCGGCGGGGGAAGCGATGGCCACGGAGGCGACGGCAGGGGAGGCGACGGCAGGGGATGCAAGAGCCTATGTGCGATGGAGTTGGGACTCCAGAGGAGCTTCCTCAATGCGGAGGAAGAGCTCGTATGCCCAGGGCATGAGGGTGCCTTGGGCCGCCATGGTGGAGAGGACGTCCTGGGGATAGTGCACGAAGACGTCTGCGTACGCGCTGGTGGCGCCGCGATTGATGGTGAGGAACGCGGACAGAGGGGGTGGGGCAGATTTGCCGAGACGACGGAGTATGTCCTCTTTCCGCTGCTTGTAGGCAGTGACTGTCTCGGTCTCCCCCATGTGTAGGGAGTTGAACTCCCGAAGCAGACGGCAGGTCTCAGTGTCACTGGACAGGCGATGGAGCTGGGTGAGGACGTGCCATGCGGCTGCAGGGTCTGGGATGGCGCCAGCGTAGAAGTCACCGAGAAAAGGCTCTAGAGCCAGGCGGGAAGCCGGAGGGGCGACTGGTACGAGGGCACGGACATCGCGACCTTTGTCACACAACTGGTCGGCCTGGGTGGGGTCATAAGGGAGGGTGTAGTATTCCTATAGGCTCTCACCTTGCACCGAGATCCGGAAGCTGAGCTCCCAGCTCCGGAACTCCTCGCCGACTTGAAGCGGCGGCGGCGGCGTCTCAGAGTCCTTCTGCCTGCGGCCGGCGCCCAGAGTGGGGCCAAGGGCGGAGGTCACTATCTGCCGCTGGCGCTGAGTCTGATGTTGTGCTAGGTAATGCGTGGCAGCAGACACAGCTGGGTTGGCGTGCCCTAGATGGATGAATGATGGCGGCGCACTGGTGGCACTCTGGGAGGCTAATGGCTGTAGCGCTGCAAGCTGCTGCGTCAAGGCAACGAGCTGTTGCTGAAGAGCAGCGAGGGGGTCAGGGTTACCGCCAACGATACTAGTGGGCTGCTGATGCTGTTGCTGCTGCTGTTGCTACTACTACTGCTGCTGCTGTTGCTACGGCTGCTGCTGTTGCTGCTGCTGTTGATGCTGCTGTTGATACTGCTGTTGCTGCTGCTACAGTCGATGCAAGAAAGGGGGGCAGGGGGTCCCACCAACAAAGGAGGACCCCTCCCCACCGGAGCTACCAGCCATGGTTTGGTGCCCCCTTTTTTTCTCTTTGTGTTGCTGATATCAGCAGTGGCTTGGGGCGGTGGGAGTGCTACCCACCCTTTGGTTGTCTTCCCCCTTCCCTTTCTCCCTTTTTTTGTTTTTTTTCTATTTTTTTTGTTCATGACGTTAGCAGTGACGTCAGTAGTGATGTCAGTAGCGGGATGCTGATGTCAGCAATGACGGTTGTTGGGGTCGCTGCTGCTGCTGCTGTTGCTGCTACTGCTGCTGCAACTGCAGCCGCTGCAGCTGCTGCTGCTGCTACTGCTGCTGCTGCTGCTACTACTGCTGCTGCTGCAGCTACAGCTGTTGGTACTATTGCCGCTGCGGCTGCTGCTACTGATGCAGATGCTGCTGCTATTGCTGCTACTACTGCTACTGTTGCTGCAACTGTTGTTGCTGATGCTACGGCTGCGGCTGTTGCTGCTGCTGCTGTTGCTGCAGCTGTAATTGCAGTAGGAGCTTCTGCTACTGCGGGCTGCTACGGCTGCTGTGGCTGCTGCAGTAGCTAAGGTAGCTGCTGCAGCCACGGCAGAGAAGAAAATGGGGTGGGGGATTTTTTTTCTTCTCGTTTTTTCTTTTTTTTCTGTCACAGCGGACAACTGCCCGCTGTCTGCTGCGAGCAGCGGGCTATTGCTCGCTGGCAGCAGCGAGCTGCTGCTCGCTGGCAGCAGCGGGCTGCTGCTCGCTGCTCACTTGCTGCGTGCTGCGAGCAGCAGCCGCTGCTGGCTACTGCCAGCAGCTGCTCGTTGCTGCTGCTGCTACAGCTGGCTACTGCTGCGGCTCGCTGCTGCTACGGCTCGCTGCTGCGGCTACTACAACCCGCTGCTGCTGTTGCACGCTGCTGCAGCTGCTGCGTGCTGCGACTATTGCTCGCTGCTGCTACGGGCTGCTGTTGTGGGCTACTGCTGCTGCTGCTGCTGCGAGCTGCTGCTATGGGCTGCTGCTGCTGCAGGCTACTATGCGCTGCTGCTTCTGCTTGCTGATGCTACTACACGCAGTTGCTAGTGGCTACTACTGCCACTGCTCGCCGCCATTGCCTGCGCCTGCCGCTGCTGTAGGTTGCTGCTGTTGTGTGCTGGTGCCACTCACTTCACTTGGATGACGTTGCAGCGTGCGTCGTTGCCCGCAGGTGTCGGACGCGGCCTGCTACTCACCTCCTCGCATCACGTGTGGGGTCACTGCTGCCGAAAAATTTCGGCAGCATTTCCCCTGGCCCAGTGGCCGTGGGAAAATATCTGACGCCGCCACCAGGCGGGTCATTGCTGCCCGAAAAAATCCGGCAGCATTTCCCCTGCACTAGCTCGTATGGGGGTCCACCGGCGTTATCTGGCACCTGTATGCCAGTCTTCTGCTACTGCTGCTACGCTCTGGCTCTGACACCAAGCTGGAAAACCTAGGCAGCAGGTTGGGGCAGCAGTGTTGTTGATGCAGCGTGCAGGCTTCCACGCTCGTTGCTTAAGTCAGCTACCCCCTCAGTCTGCTGCTCTAGAGTCTAAGTCTAGAAGCTCTGGGTTTGTTGCTGAGAAACGCGCGCGCCAGTGTTAGCGCCAGAAAGTAGCTGAAAACTGAAAGTGACTGATTAGGAATGAAGAATAAGCAACAGTGGGAGACCCCTCCAAGTTCTAGCTCCCCCCCACTAGTGTAGAACTTGTTACTCTGCTAACCAGCCAATCAGAAAACAGTCCTAGACCTATTTTCTGGCAGGCAGGGTTTTCTCGGTGAGCTCTGCCAGACGCCCGACAGCCCAAAACCCGGGTGTCGTCCGTTTTGCCTGAAAACTGGACCATACCATAATACCGACGCTGCAAACGCAGTCGTGCGGTCAGAATCAGCAGGAAAAATAGCAGCAAAGAGTTATGGCTGCCCGAACCCGGGCAGTGCCTACGACCGTTTGTGATGCCAAGCAGGGCCACACAGCAGGAGACATGGACCCTAGGCATAGCATGACGATGCAGACGCAATGCCACAACAAGAAACAGAGCTGGGTGCATGGAAACAGCATCTGTAGTGGCAGTAACCGCCAGCAGCCCGACCGCCGAGGAGGCCTACTGATGGAGCTGAGCGCATTGCCGGAGGGAGGAGGCTCCAGCGAACGGTGCGTGGGCCTTAGCGCGTGTCGGCTCCACCAAGCGACACTCCAGCAGCGTCGAGTCTCGCCGTCAGTCATCTGCACGCCGATGTACACAAGCCGGGAGGACACAACAGAGTACAATGAGAGATGTGCAAAAACAAACACTGCTTAGCACTCGGAATCTTCGGCTGTAGTCGCTAGGGGCACGAAAACGTCCACCGAAGTGTATTGGGCCGTTTCCCATCGTTGCACGCATCGGGCCAGTGGCATACCGATTTTTGCTTCCGCCGAGTATGAAGATACATGACGTGTTTCATGTGAGCCTGTTGGCTCCATTTTGGCAGAGGGAACCGTTCAGCCACCACCGGCAGTCCTTGCTGCCGATGGCCAATACGAGGTTCTGCGCCTACTTTAGCACCGAGAGCGTACTCTCCGGTCGCGGGTTGTTAAGGAATACCTTGTTCATTGGGCCGGGTGTGGACCTGAACACAACTCATGGGAGCCCGAATCTCGGTTGCCCACAGGGGTGGTCAACGAGTATTGGTGCGAGCTGGTAGCTCGCACAGATCGACACGTGTCAGGGGGCACCACCTAAACGCGGAAAAAAATGAACAACATTCCCGCAGGGCGGCATTCATGGACTGCGACCATAGGATGTTGGGGACGTCCAACATGGTTGTCGCGCGGACCCTCCAACCTAAAGGGGGGAGGTTGTTGAATTCATGTCGTTATCACACGGTGACCTCTGGCCTCGTTGTACACTCACATCACTGATGCAGGTGACTGACGAGTGAGAGATGACTTCGCCGATTGACACGTCGTGACCAGAAGCTGAGAAGACGAGCCATGGAGAGGCTCAATCAGAGCTTGCCAGCCTTATTTGCATTTCTCACATGCATTGGTGCACAATTGGTCATGAGCATAACCGGGTTTATCCTCTAGACTGATTGTTGCTTGAACGGTGACCTAGTTTCAGCTAGGAAATTGTTTTGTGGGCAGGTGGGGTCGAATCCACCAGTTTCGAGCCCGCTGCTTGCTCGCTCGCTCGCTCGCTGCTCGCTCGCTCGTTCGCTCCCTCCTGCCCGTAACACCCCTGTGGCTTGTTACTCACCTAACTTTTCAACTTTCACGTATGTCTTCGCCATGACTAATGCAGACCTCGTGTGTGGTTGCTTCCTTGCACAAGTCTAGCTGTCACTTGCTGGTCTAGCACAGTAACATCAAAGGTCCCTGGCCGTGCTGACCTACAAGCTGCAGCTTAGGTCCAAATACCATGAACGTGTTCATGTTTAGCTTTTGATTGAAATTATTAATTTTCTTTCACAATGTTGATGACTCACTAACTGACAATCCTGCTTGTTCATGAACCGAGACGGTTCATAGTAACTGGGGAGGAATGTAGCGGGAGGGACGGTTCGGCGCTCCCTCCTCGCTGAAGCGAGGGGTGGTTGCGCACCACCTCTCGTGTGAGCGAAGGCTGGCTGACGGCGAGCACTTCGCTGGCTGCCGGCCGACTGGACG
>SZWC01005451.1:121354-129810 GCA_023375785.1 Penium margaritaceum | reverse complement strand
CTGATTTTGTGCTCAGGCCGAAAAAATGAAAAATTCAAATCAGTGATGCGGAACGGTGAATGCTGGAGGCTACAGAGCTCCAAATGAGGCGAGGAAGGGCGCGATGGAAAGCTTGAGATCTAAGCTTTCCAACGAGCCATAGCGCGCAACTTTTGGTGGCTATTTGAGTCCGGCACAGGCGGGTGAAGAGAGGATGGCGGCTGACGCGATTTGCGTCTGCGGCTCCTCCACGTCCGTGCGGCTTCCAGGAAGCTGCACGGCTGGAGTCAGCACCTACAAAAGGTACTGGTGCCTCTGGTGCCTGAGTGGCCACGGCCGCCGCTGCTGCTGTTGCTCGCTGATGGTGCTGTTGCTCGCCCGGTTTGCGGCTCCAAGTCGCCACACGGGCGGCCTCGGACCGGCTGCTGCTGCGCGCAAGGGCTCCAACGGCCTCAAGCCGTTGTGGCACGCTGCAGCTGCAGCACGAACCTGCCGTTGCGGTTTCTGACGCATCAGGATGATGGCATATGCGTCGCTGCGTGCTCTTGTCGCTTCAAGCGACTCAGGGTGGTGATGGGTCCAACCAGGACCTGCTGCTGCTGCTGTGGGCTGCTGCCACTGCTGCTGCTCACTGCTGCTGCAGCTGTTGCGTCTCTGCTGCGCAGCACGACGAGCACTGGCTCGCCTGCTCTGATACCATGAGAAGATTCCAGGAAGCTTCCTAGCCTTTCTGCTTGCTAGCCTGACAACAAGGGTCTGGCTGGTTGACACACAGGTCATGCAAGGGACAGCAAGGGTAGGGAGAGACACGTGCACTTGTATCTCAAGCTTCAACTGAAGTAAATGCAGAGAGAAAGAAAAAATGACAGGTCCACAGCATAAATAGCCGCCGTGGCTCACGGCGGGTGGCGCACACGGCGGTGCCTGTCAAACCTGAACTGGCCCAAAACCACTATTTTGGCCATAACTCTGCGCACAGGCGTCCAAACGGAGCGCCGTCTGATCCTACGGATGCACGACAAAAAGACAGACACAACGACTGGTCACACGCCTACGTCCGGGAACAGCCGGAGAGCGTAAGAAAACAAACATGTAAATCAGCCCGGCAGGGCTGTCCACCGAGAAAATCCTGAAGACCTCCAAACGTAGTCCGTGGGCTGTGGGAGCCCTCTGGTACACTGGATAGGCTGCCAGGCTGCCTCCAGCGGGTGGAGCACCACCTCAGGGAACTCCGTCTCCAGCTGGGTCCGCCTCAAGGATCTGCACGAGCATGGACACGGCCGAGTGGTCACAACCAACTGTACAACTGTGTATGACTGACAACATCACAAGAGTGTTTTGAGAAATAGAAAAACTACTAAAACTACCTCAGACGACTGAATACAGAACGGGGTACATTTTGACGTTACAATACACCCCTCAGGTCGGGGTATATTGAAATAAAAGTCTATCTAGCGGGCCACCGAGGGGTTTATTTGAATAAAAAGTGAAGACGGGCCTTTTTGGGATCCAAATATGAAAGGCGGGTCGAGCCGTGATCAAGTTGTCAGTGACAGTAGGTTTGGAGAGTCTGGTTTCTGAACCCGGGGTATCCGGATGTTTTCTTCTCAAGCATCTGGTTGATCCGTAGCTGAGACTGTGCCCTGGCCCAATGTTACTAAGGGCCTATTGGGCCCTTCTATCTGTTCAGAACTGTTTTCGAACCATCGCGACCTCGCCGTCAGTCGCTTGTCTGGTCATCTACACGACCTCAGCCGATCTTCCGAATGTTGTCCAGCGGACGATCGAACGAGGTCGTGTTGTTTGCAAGGAACGCCGCCGATGTCGAGGGCGAGCAGTTTAGAGGACCGAGCCCGCAAATTGTGCGTCACCCAACGGGGCCTAAGTAGATCAAATAGAATTTGTTAACGCCTTACTTTTGCGATGAACGAAAGTGAGGGCGGCAACGACAGCAAGGGTCCCTCCCGCTCGCTTGACTACTGGCGCAGGATTCAAACGAGCGGTGCCGAACATCGCGACGCGAGTTTCCTGGCGCCAAGAACGCCCGAGGTGCCAGGCGCTGTAGTCGCGCTTCGCATGTCCGCACTTGGCACATCCGGATGTTGTTCAATGGGCGCTACCGACGCGCGACATGCCGCCGCGGCAATAGGAGCGACCATACGCTATCGAAGCCTGCTGCAACGTTCGTGATCGGCACTCACGGCCATCTTGAGCTGCTGTGAAGGCAAAGGTGCTTCTCTGAGTGTGCACAAACGTTCCAATTTAGAGGCGTAAAACAAAATCGACAATGTAGCGGTCCGTTGAAGTACTGAACGTGTCAAACCAAGCGGCCTTAGCAGTGCATCGTTCGTACACGCCAAAACAGGGCAAAAACTCTCTACCTACAACATCCTTGGAAGTGAGTTCGTATGGAATTCATAAAATGTTTTCCAATTGCTATTCGTGGCGCTGATGCCATCTTGGTGTTTGTGTACGCTACAATGAAGGAAATACACTACATTTTTATAAATAACACGTGGACATCGAGCAGACCACTTGTCTCATGAAACTCTGTTGTGAAGAGGCAAGATGTATAGTTCCTCATATTCGATTTGAGATTGAAAATTTTATTTATTTGTGAGGAAATTTGACGGTGTGTTGGAAGAAAGACTTTGATTTTTGTGGTGTCCCACACAAGAAATCAAGGATAAAAGGATCACATGAATTACACTTTGGAACACATGGTAAACATGAATATGGAACCAACCATACATGACTAGGAAACATTCATAGCACTTACAGAGTATGTAGTGAAAAAGTTGATGAATCAATCCAAATTTATAAGACCACAATGTTGAATGATGTTCGACATCCATTAATTAATTCTTGATCATTGAAGAGTTTCAAGGAAGAAATATGAGTTCCTTCTCAAGATTTTCATCTAAGTGATAACATTTTAACGGAACAGATAGCACCTAAAGACCAACTACTCAAAAATGAACACCTTGATTGGTGGCAAGGACGCAAGGCGTAAAGGTCGGAGGAAGTTAACCTCATGGCCTTGAACATGCGCTCCCATATTCTCCCCTATGGAATTTTGAGGGCTAGCGGATGATCAAGAAGAGGAGATAAGTAAATCGAAAGTGAAAAGAGAAATATAGGCTGCAAAAGTTAGAGAATGATAGTTGTAGACCATCAACAAACATGATGCTTACAAGGTGAACGACGGCACTTCTTCCTCTTTTATAATTCATCAACTACCTATGGGTTGAAGGACGTCTTTAAAAGGAAAACGTTTGGAGCTTAAAATTTTGAGATGCCTCGTAACAACATGTACACCATCAAATTGCGCTGAAACCACAAACTCAAGAATAAACATCTAGGAAAACCTTATAAGAATTAAATAGTATATTGATCACCCATTCATTTCACAAACAAAAATGCGGCAAGGTAACTACCTAGCAAAACATGTCAAAGACCAAACCTTTCAAATCTCCCTTAATACCATCATTTGGAATGATTTCCTCCTGATGCAAAAAAAAAGAAAAATGATCAAAGGAAAACACGTGAGAAATTTGGCACACTTAGATAATGACTAGAAACAAATGAAGCAACATGACGATAACAAATGTAGAGGGACTTACCATGAACCAAAACACAACCCTAAATTTTCTCCCATTACTAAACAATTCACATATAAGAAGATTGAGGTTAGGAAAAATTAAAAAACAAAGGGAAAAACACTAGGAAGACACAATAGTGAGAATGAAAAAGTTCTTGAAAACAATTTATTCATAAAATCATAAAATGAGGAAATATTACAAATCAATCTGAAAATGCACATGAACATATCGATGTTTAAACATATGAATGAATATGTATGTAGATATATATATAATCATAGATAAATATGTAGATATATAGATAGTTCCATAGATATATAAATATAAAGGTGGATATATACAAAGATAAAGCAATACATATATAGATAGATTAATTTTAAAAAAATTAATACACAAAAAAATAAAGAAATAGATAGAAATATCAATCTCATATATTGACATGTGAAAAATAAGTACGACATATTACATAGAGAGATCTCCAAAGTTTTATGATAAGTTGACAAAAAAGTAACGAGAACAAAAGCAAAAACTGGATAAGTTGAAACATGGACTTGACCTTTAAATCACAAACATGACAACAACATCCTACACGTTTTTTGACTTCTAAAAAGAAGTACAGGATGTATTTTGAATTTTCCAACTTTATTCATTAAATAAGTGGCTTTCTGTTTGCGTAAAGTACGTTTTGGGGATTGTTTAGATTTTATTTTCTTATGAAATAAGCCGTCATTTTCACCCTTTGAGCACTCGAGAACCGATGTTAGCGCTCATCCAACATAAAGCATCTACCAATCGCGTGACTGCTAGAAGCCACGTGATCGAGTTTTGATTTTGCTCAATTGTCCAGGATTGAGCAAAACCTTATGGATTAATAAAATGTATGTGTTAAAAATTGGAATATTCAAATCATATCCAAACTAAATAAATCGTTGTCCGTGACTACATATTTCGTGATGAAATAAAGTAGAAGGGTATCGGTGTACCCCAACTTCACAATGCACAAATCCACCATAGATAGTCGCTTGTCCCTCATGTACAAAATCCTCCACGCTCTCATAATGTATTGGTCAAGAAAAGTGTTAGTCGCATAAAATGCAGCTCGTGGACGTAGCTCTTATGCCTATGGTTGCTAAAGTGCCAATGCCATACACTGGTTGAGTAGGGCATGGAGTGAAACCACCACCCCCATTATACTAACGTACAAATCCAGGCTTTACTATTTCATCTACGAAATAGTGGAGATGTCCACAACATGTTTCTGATGCCTTACGAGAAGGCTCCTAACGTCTCGAAAATGGGAAGTCCAAACTCCATGTTATCTTGCTATTCTTGACGCTACCACTATCCCTACTTCCTCCCTTTTCCCCCCACCACATTGTCTAGTGCCACTCTATAGTGCTTCAATAATGCCTTCCATAGGCTTTATTGAACAAGATCTGGAGTGACCATATCCATCACGAGCATTTGGATTGTGACTTGGTCAAAGCACGTGATAAGAAACTCATTCTCAATCATTAGCTCGCCCATCCCACACGCCCTCAGACTGCTACCAGTTATTTCAACTATGGGATCACTTGCTCCTCTCTCACTTACATTGCACTTATTGAGCACAGCTTGATTACCTATGAGTCTTGAATCATATCACATGGGTCTAAGAACTGCCTCTTTAAGCTCCCCCCTTACATTATGCTAATTGAAGTCCCATTCCGTTTCAGTGCGTCAAGGAACCCTTATAAATCCTACTCTTGAAGCTGATGCATTATGTTCTATACCCCCTTAGGCGTTGTGGGTTTAATTCACATCCTACCGCATGCTAAGACTTAAGTCTGATAGAACAAACAAGATGGAAAAATGTCTCCCACTCTCCTTAGGCTAAATTTTCCTATCGGATGGATGGATTCATTGCATTGACCAGCTCATCTTGCTCATCTACCTATATTCCACAAAGCACAAATTTACCACACATTTTCCCTCATCCCTCCTATACAACACTCTTCACACCTTGGTGATTTCCTTTCCAAGAGACACAGAAACCGCCCATTTTGGAGCACGCCGTCACAACTGTCGTGCTCGTGCCTCATGGAGGGTGACTTCCGTACATTTTTTTATGAGAATGCACGACAAGATTGCCACCACTTTAGTACCTCCATATCGAACTAGTCCCTACACAGTTTCCTCCGATGAGGTACGCAACACCTTTATGAGGCCTTTCAAATAAGCCCCTAAGGTCTGCATTACAGGGAAGAAAATCTCCATGTGATTTTGCTCTCCCTTGCATTACCACCTTCCATGGTTTGTGTGCTTTTCCCTCACTAGATCCTCATGTATCACTTATATTTGCTCTATCGACACCCTACACAGACTTGTTTGCTACAGATCTGCGATGACCACGTCCATCACAAGCATGTGAGCTATGGTTAGGTAGAAACATGTGATATCTGAGGTGCTGTTTAGTTGAAGTATTTCATACTTGACTGTCGCCCCACGCATCCCACTCTTGCATAAATCTGCTGCCAAATCTCTCATCATTCCATCATGTACCACCCTTTAACCCCATCCTTAGATATAATTGTGGGCGTGATGCATCTAGGTGTATAGGGCTCATGCCCGTACACATGCAAACCTACGTATGGGAGAGGTGTGCAATTCATAACCCAGGTTGGAACTTGTATGCCACTCTCTAATCCTTTGGTGCCATTTATAACAGGATGATGACAAAACAGGGATGTGCCAATAGCTAGTCCTTGCTTTTCTCCCTGTGGACCGTCGCAAACTGCTACAATTTTAAAGCACCTTCTTCCCTCCTCACATCACTCTCACCAATGATCAGAGTTCCCAAAGTTACCACTTGTGGATTTTGTCATAGAAGCTCTTCAATAGGCGCTAAGGGCTCCCCTGCTTCTACTCAGTGTAGTCTAGAACCTTCGACTTTAATGCAAGTAAGAACCCTTGCAATGCCCTTTCTTGAAGCTCTCCAAAGGCCCCCCTTGTCCATGGTCTTTTCCCTAATGCCTCACACTCTTTGCTTTTTTTTTCTAACCTTTGTGGATGGTGGAGGCATCCAACTTGATGGCAGGACTAGAGCCGGCTAAATAAAATTTAGAGTGGGGGAAGGTCCCGCCCATCCCCAAACCGAACATGCCTGACCTTATCAGAGGCCACGCCTATCGCCCAGCATGGGCCACTATCCAATCCTTTATGGTCCAATGCACCTCATCATGTCGTGACAACCGAGAAGGACATAACCCCACCTTCTTGACAAACCATTGCAACAGACTGTTCCACCTTTATGACGTGGACATCATGTGTGTGAGATTCTAAAGTCTATGTGTGGTACACTCCCTAATGACGCTCAATGCAACCTAAGTATTTGAAATATCGATGACCGTCTTTGATTTCTCCTCAATTTCATGTTCACCCCCGTCTTTAAACAATCGAAAAAAATCCTTTATCTCAATTCAAATCCTTAAGATCCCCATCTTGGATGTCATCTGTGGGATCCTTATAATACCCTTCGGCACTTGTGCTACTCCTACTAGTAGGTAAAGCTTGCACTTGGTGGACTGAACCTTCATCCCACTCAGTTTCAATTCCTCTTCTAGCATTGTAGATGCCGCTTACAGCTCCTACATTGGTCTTTTAAGATATGTTTCATTCAAGTATGCAAAACCTCTCCCCCCATTGTTGTCTGATTAGCCTCTTGTGTATCTTGCTACACCAAAGCATAGAGAAAAGGGTTGATGGGGTCTCATTGTTGCACCACCTCTCCGAGTAGAGCACACATGGCTGCATTCCTTCGTGGTTGTAAGCATTTGAGGACAGGTCATAAAAGATGGCCACTATCGAGAGAACGTGCTTGAATCTGCCTTTCGCACAACATCAAAGATGGCTCTTACTTGTCTAACATGAATGTTTCATTCATGTTGATACGCAACAGCCTTCACTTTGCTTGTTGGATTAGCAACTCTATGATGGCGTGGACCTCTATGTTTCGTTGTTGACAATCTTATGACCTGCTATAGTAATCAAAACATTATTTCCATCTTGCTCCTTCTATTAACCATCCATATCCATAATAGGCACGGAATCGCTTCTTCCACAACAATGAGACACACATTATCAATAAAATTTGCTAGTGTAATAATCATGCATATTACAAGGAAGCCTCAAGTTGTGGGATGGAGCTCCTTTAAGCATTCGAAGGAAAATGGTTGCGTTAATAGCCTTTTGAGTTGCTCATCTTTGACCAGCACCTACCAAAGGTGGTTTAGCATAAGTGACGATGGTGTTGCATCACTAGATTTGTGCTATGCATTAGGGATCTTTGCACCCCATTTACATATGGAATTCATGCAACTTGAAGTACTTTCTTTGCTACCCTTATTCGTCAAACGCACGTTTTTCATGTCCTTTCCTTGTAGTTACACGAATACGTACAAAGGTGATGGTTCCAACGACCTGCTACCCAAGAGATCACATGCCTTGATAGTATCCCCTTGATAAAACTTGGTCAATTTCCTCTACATTCGCTACTCCCGTGCCTCCTCCAATGGGTGATGTAAGCGATGTGTTGGTGAATGTGCATAGCTCCTCCCAGTTTCAATATAGGAACTGAGTTTCGAGGAATCTCGCCTAGTTGGCAACTAAGCCATGCCGATGTTTTGATTTCGTCTTGATGATGAGGATAAAAATCATCTAGGAGTAATAAAGGACGTGTAGCATCCATGGGATGATTTGTGCATCGTATTAGGGTCACACCCAGCTTTACTCAAACTTTATCGTATGTGCCTTCCTGGATTTGTGAGTACATAAAGGGGGGACGCACTTGTTCACCATATACTTAACCCAACTCTAGCCCCTCTGCCCACTTCAATT
>SZWC01005451.1:113854-118854 GCA_023375785.1 Penium margaritaceum | reverse complement strand
ATAGATAGATAGATAGATAGATAGATAGATAGATAGATAGATAGATAGATAGATAGATTGATTGATTGATAGATAGATAGATAAATAGATTGATGGCAATATTTTGACCATATGCGATCATGTGGTACTGTGAATGGAGGAACATAAAAGCCACCAACAAAAGTATCTGAAAGATAAGTTGGAACGTGGAACTTAGTGAAGCTTCCCCGTCATGAGGTATAAGCCAGTAGAGAGTGAAGATGGTGGGAAAGCTTCTATTAAAAGGAGGTTTCCAGACGTAGTAAGTTTCTGAGAGCAATAATTTCTGAAATTAAAGATTCAAATATTTGAAGTGAATTTTTGTATGCAAGAATTTTGCCTACGCTGATTAAAGGCTGTCACTAGGATGTAAGAATGATCAAAAGATCAAGGATGCACTAAGGGATGGCATCTAGACACTGACGTGGTTTGTAAGAAAATTGAAAATTTAAGTTCACCACAAGCAAGAGGAAGCGTTTTCATGAACCACCCTTGTAGTTAAATTGCTATGCTCTAAGTGTGAGAGGAAGTGAATTAAGCACACTCGATCATTGCATGTGAATAATATGTAGTGGATGATCTTTACATTCGTATGAAATACCATGATTTCTCAAAGTCCTGTGTAAGCTTTGCTCTATTTGGAAGCCTGGGTGGAAGACCATTCACAAGTTCCCTTGAAGACCCATGTAAACTTGACTCTACTTATCAATCTTCATTGAGGAACATTTTGGAGCTCCCTCCAAGACTGATAAAGTTATTTATTTCTTGCACACGTAGGTGGAGGACCATGTTCAAGATGATTGCCCCTTGAAGTGCAGCTTTTCATGCTTGAATGGGTGGAGGACGATGTTCAAGATCCCTCATAGAAACATGGGTGCCCTATTTGCTTGCCAACTTAGGTAAAGGACACTACTATGGATAAATTTCGTAACCCTGTAAGCTTTGATGTGGTTACTAGCGTGGTGAGGAGGTGGCTTTGATGTCTTGCAGACCTTCCATGGCTAAAGATGGTGGTTGCATTAAGATGTTTAAGTGGACAACCTTGATAACATAGGAAGGCATTGGGCCCTCATTTGGGGGGAAGAGATGCCTTATAAAATGGTGCTTAGCTTTGACTAGCTACTATTCCTTGTGTAGTTTGTGTACATGTACTTTGTTCTATTTGTAAGATTCCTTTGCTTTTGCTTATTTTCCAGCAAATTTACAATGCATAATCATGGGAACATCCCTCGTCATGTAGTAGAAAGGTAAACATTTGATGTAATGTAAGCCTTTTGGTGATACAAACGGTTGTTTTGTACATGTGCCCCTAAACGTGACAGAATCTGGGGTGTAATACTAATAAATGAATACAATTATAGAAGTTTCAAGATTCAAAGATTCTAAATGAAGTTTGCAATGATGAATCACATAATGGAATTGACCATGTTGGTGTGCATAAAATAACACGTGTTATGGGTAAAGATACTTAAAAAAAGAAAAGAATCCTTAATTTTCTTCTAAAACATGAATTAAATAATCTACTTGAAAACATAGTGTGATGTAAAAACAATATTCATTCTAATAGTTGACAAAGTTTCAAAGAATAATTATTTTTCAGTTAATTTAAAGTTTTAGTTTTAGGTTTTCATGAGATGCTCAGGGCTTAGAAAAATGAGAAGGTTGCAAATTATAAGGTTTTATTTTTTATAAAGTAAATTTATTTTTATTTGTTTTGTAGGATTTGACTTAAACTATCAAGGAGGATACGGGGGTAGTTTTGGAATAAAAAACAAGGTTCCCGATTAAGATTACTTGGATAATGTTATGAATCATAAAAGTTTAGAGATGGAGGGTATGTGTTTTATTTTGGTAAAACCTTGTGATTGTGGAAATGTATTTGGTGCCATGTAAGATATTTGCTTATGTTTCTTATGATTTAAATGCTAGTGATTGAAGGTTCCTTTATCATAAAAAGTAATTAAAATTGACATAAAAAGGAAGATTATGGATTGAAGTTTATATTTTAGATTTCAAACAACCTCCTTTGTTGTGAAATTTTTATTTCTGAAGAAAACTATGAGAGGAAACATGAATTTTTATGGAATTCATATTCAAAATACTTCTGTTTATTTAACTTAGGGTATTTGGTTTTTTTAATCGACCATCCACTATGAGTTTTGTCGAATTTGAAAACTTTTTTGTATTCTTTGATTTTAATTTTGATGGTTATGTTTCTTCTCAAATGGTTTTGAAATATTTTCTCCGTGGTATGATGTTTGATGTTGTTTCTTGATGTGGAATTGATGTACGGAATAAAATGTTTTCTGTTATATAAATATAGGTCCTCACAAGATGTATCCATGCGTGGTTTATCTTGAATTTGTTTACATACCTGCTTTGTTAGGATGGGAAAGAATTAGATAATTCATGTTTATGTTAGAGTTGACATTGCCAAGTTGTGTTATTTGGAGCAAGTTGAGAAACATGGGTTTCTTGTACTTGCTTTCATATTGCTCTAATGTGTTCGACAATGGAATAAAAATCTACTTAGTCTTCGCTAGTCAACGCGTTTGTGTTGCATTGCATTTGGAGCCACTACGTTGTTGGTGTTTGGTGGAATCCTTTGGCGTGTAAAGTATTCTATTGTGCTCATAACATATGGAAGTGATCTGTTGTTGGTGATATCTGCGTTCATGATTTGAGTTTGCGAATTGACAAAAGGTGATTACAAGGCAAAGCCTTGTTTTCACCATCGTACATGTGGATGCAATGGAAGAAAAATGATTTTGTGTATGGTAAGCTATGGGAGGCTTACAATGGCCATCTTTGTATCTTTGTTGTCCACGCAGGTGGTGTACACCCTTATTCATGGTTTGCACGACAATTTTGTAAAGATGAAAGTGGGCTTCATGTCATAGTTTAACAGAGAGCGGGAAAGCATGCATTGGAGGTATAACGTAAATCTGGAATTCCTCTTGTCCCGGAACAAGATGTACATTTCTTCTTGCAAAATGTATGGCTCTCCTCTGTCAGATTGCTTCAGGATCGTCCAGGAGGAGCTGAATTGTACTTCTGATATGTTAAAAAGAGCTTGAACATCATACTACTGTAGCGGACCGCGGTTTCAGCGAGATGTAGACCCGGGAATGCAAGTACAGGAACCCTCGAACTCATATCCATCATCTCAGTTCCGAAGACTGAACATGCTGCATTGAGAACATTTCTTTATTAGGAGAAGAGTTAGCGCTCTGTTTTTGGAACGGAAAGTGGACATTATGCCGGCTGCCGCCGGTTGCTGTCATCGTGCGGCCCGGCGGCAAGACCACAGCAGCAGACGCGCGTCGATTCTTTTGTCGCTCCTGTTCATGTCGCAGTGCTCTCCCGCTCCCTGCCGTAGCGCATTAATCGAACGAACGGATGTTTGTTCGTTGTTTTTGTCGTCGTCGGCTTACGCCAGTAGCTAGGGCTAAGAGCCATTCCCAATGACGTCGTGGCCTTCACCTTTTTCCACACGATGGCGTTTGTTCCTTCGGAAGTGCTCGGCGACACGGCTTGGGGCGAGGCTGGTCGTCGATGAGCTCGATGGGCGATCGAACTCAACTTTTTCGCTGTCGTTGGTGGTGTCCATGATGTTTTCGCCCCAAAGTCGTCCTGGAAATGTGGTCCGACGTCGCCATGTCGAGTAGTCCGTATGGGATTCATTCCTCCTGTTTCGAACATGCCTCCGGGTACCAGCGCCACTGGCTAAGGAGAATCTGTTCAACAATCCTACTATCGACCAATCAACGTGCAAGTGTGAATCGTTGAAAGTTATATGTATGTCATGGAACGAACGAAATCGATCTTGACCTGACCGAATGCATGTGTGCATGCATGTGTTCTAACCGGCGGTTGCGAAGAGCGATAGGCAGCGTCATGCGTGTGGCTCCTTGAGTGCCAAAATGTGAGCGAACCCGAGTCCGCCAGCCGCAACCTCGATACATCGCGGGCGGCGATAGCCACACGGCCTTGACCGACGCGGCTACGCCCTATCGGCCTCACGTCCGGCGCGGCGGTGTACGTGGGGCCGAGAGGCCAACGATTTCAACCACATATGCTAAAGAACCTTAGGTCTAGCCGAAGCATCAGCATTGGCAGCAGCAGTGGCGTTGGCACTGGCGGCTGCAGCAGCACCCACACCAAAGTCCCGTGTGGCGCGTTGCTGTTCCTGCGAAGATGATGTCCAACGGGAGGGCGGCTTGCAGGAGAAGCGTCGTCCGCCGCTGCCTGTGGCGGCGTGAGTCGCAGCGAGAGATGAAGGAGAATCGACGCCGTCGGCTTCAGCCAGGCTGCTCCCTAGGTCAGCAGACACCGCAGCAGCAGCGGCAGCAGCGACAGGAGCCACGGCACCACCCAGCGCGCGTGCTACATGCAGGGCGGCGGAGGCAGGTGTGCGTCACGACGGCTCTAGCCGTGCTGCCTATACTCGTGGCCGTCCTGTGCGGCGCGGCCTCGCAAGCCGCGGCGCAGACCGTGATGGCGTCCCAAGGCGCGGGAGCAAAGGGGGGACAACGCGACGCGGAAAGAATGGGAGGCACAAGACAGGTGGAGTTGGGCTCAAGCGCGGGAGAGGGGTTGCGGAGTCGGGGCGGATGGTTCGCCTCAGCCGGTCTCCTCCGAAGGCTCTTCCGGGGTCTGCGCGATTCCGACAGTAAGCAAGATGGAAACAAACGAGCAGCCAAGTCCAAGAGCCCACCCAAGTCGCCTCCACCGTCACCTAGTCCTCCTCCTCCTCCTCCTCCTCGTCCTCCTCCTCCTTCCCCCCCTCCCTCACCACCGCCGCAATCGCCTCCAAACCCGCCCCCGGGCCGCCCTCCTCG
Organism: Penium margaritaceum; assembly: GCA_023375785.1. Classification (NCBI taxonomy): domain Eukaryota; kingdom Viridiplantae; phylum Streptophyta; class Zygnematophyceae; order Desmidiales; family Peniaceae; genus Penium; species Penium margaritaceum. The sequence goes on along the minus strand of SZWC01005451.1, from coordinate 113,995 downwards.
CCCGCCTCCACGCCCTCCTCCGCCTTCGCCTCCTGCCCCACCCTCTCCCCCGCCGAAGCCTCCCATGCCGCCCCCCCCACCGGCTCCCCCATCGCCGCCTCCCCTACCCCCACAACCCCCAACTCCTCCTTCTCCACCCTC